>JACJUY010000879.1:22645-40098 GCA_014220935.1 Platorchestia sp. MABIK | reverse complement strand
ATTTATTCTTATTTTTAAAATGTCTAAAAACTTACTATTCCCAAATTTTTTAAAATTTCCAGATCAAAGAAATTTCTAGAACTTTAGAGTCAATGTTACTAACCTCTAGTTTGAACCGTAATCATTTGTCAGTTAGCATCGTGACACTAAACTAGTAAGATGAACTGCCTAACAAATGCAGAAATGGCTGATTTGCATTTTGTCCATGGTTTTGCTGATGGTAATGCAAGACGTGCCACAAGAATGTACCAAGAACACTATCCCAATAGACGGGTGCCTGTTCCTTGATTATTCACTGCTTTGTACTGAAGATTCTGTGAGAACGGAAGTTTCAGCACAAACAGAGTGAATGCTGGTCACCCATGACAGCTTGATCTGGGTCATGAGGAAGGTGTGTTGGAACATTTCTGTCAAAACACACACATAAGCACTTGTGCAGCAGCAGCATCTACGGGAATTCAAGATCACACTGCAGTGTGACGGATATTGAATCAGAATAATTATCATCCGTATCACTTCCACAGAGTCCAGGGAATACTTCCTTCAGATTATGCTCCTCATGAACGATTTGCACAGTGATTTTTGAATCAGGAGTTAGAACATGCTCATTTTGCAGAACACATATTGTTCACAGATGAAGCTACCTTCAACTGTGATGGAATGTTCAATTTCCAAAATTTTCATGAATGGTAAACGAACAACCCTCATATCATCCATGAACATGGATACCAACATAGCTACACTGTCAGTGTTTGGGTAAGTATCATTCTTAATCAAATCATTGGCCCATACATTCTGACAGAGTGTCTCACTGAGATTGAGTATAGAATCTTTCTTGAAGAAGTCCTTGTGGATTTATTGGCCAATATTCCATTAGATATTTGTACAAGAATGTGGTTTCAGCATGATAGAGCTCCGGCACATTTTGCTGTGAATGTGAGACGATTTCTTGACCTTCAATTTCCAAATCGATGGATTGGTCGTAATAGTCCTGTGTTCTGGCTGCCAAGATCTCCTGATCTCACTCTATTAAATTTTTTGTGGAGGCACATGAAAAGCCTTGTAAATGAAACACCTGTCAAGTCGGAAGAAGATCTTGTCACCAGAATTGCAGTCGCTGCTGGAGATATTGCTGAGATGGCTGGAGTCTTTGGCCACATACGCAACTCCCTCTGACCAAGGTGTCGCACTTGCATTGATGCTCATGGTAGACATTTTGAACAATTACCGTAATGAGGTTCTTGCTACTAGAAAATTATCTGTTGTTAATTGGTTTTTTAATTACCCTCTAGTGTATTAATAAACAAAGTGGAGCTAATAATCAGCATTCATATTTTACACATCAGGTTATCTCAAATACGAAGCAGTTTTTGATCTTTTTCATTGATGAAATAGTGCTTATAATAATATTTTCTATTAGCAGCTTATGTTTTTACCAAAAATTGTGCAACACCCTGTATTTTAGAATTAGATACATATAAATGAAAATAAGAGAATACATAGAAAGTGATTACAGAGTAATTTTAAAAGTTATCTTATTCAAGATCTGACAATAACATGAAGAAAAATAGCAAAATACATTTAACAGTTGCCAAAAAGTTATTCAAAATAATCTGAAAGTTTATGCTGCAAAACTGAAAAATAAAATAAACAAAACGCCACATTAAAACTCACAAGGCGTTTCTGTGAGGATCTTGTTGACTCTTTTTAAATTAGTGTTTTTGAGCAGGCATTTCAAGTCTGCTGAGCCCCCAGGTGCAGCAAAGGTAAGGGGAGTAGATGTTAGTCCCCCTGCCTTGTCCAAACGAGAATGAACATCATTGCTTTCCGGCAAGTTACCACACGCAGAAGTATCACTTGGAGGGGCAACAGGTTCATCAAGAGCATTACCGTTGTCTGAACCAAAACTGGAACTTGTAGAGGATCTTACTTGCCCTTCTCTTTGACCTGGTGCTGTAGTACCATTGCTAGCATGAACATGAACCATTTTCACTGCAATAAAAATATGCTGAAACATAAAAAAAATCACACTTAAGATTAAAAACCCTTCAGCTCTTGGATAGGTAAGACAAAATTGAATGATTAGTTACAGTAAGAAACACCACAAATATTATTTAGAAAATATTAAGAGACTACTGTAGGAACATAAATACTTCAGAAATAAGTGTGAAACTATAGTAAGAAACATATCTAATTATAAGTTAAATTATTTTCTCATTGAAGAAACTCTAAAAAGCATGAATTGATAATAACTGATGACATGGATGAAAATTGGTATTTATGTACTTTCATAAAATACCAATTATAACAAATGTAATGTTGTGTAAATGTAATTACACAACAAATTTCAAAAAATATCTTACTTAAAAATGGGTACAAAACTATAGTAAATATTGCTAAATACACAGCACTTATGTGAACTAACTCTGCCACATAAAATAAGAGAAAAATAGGGCATTAAGCATATAAGAGAGCTTCAAATGGGGACAGAATAACAAGTAAAACATTATTATGGTTTCCTCTATGTGGCCTACTCATTTCTCTGTCCTCATTAGAAACTCAAATTTAATAATGATAAGAAAATGTTTCAACACATTTTATACAATACAACCCATCAGTGGGTTGTTTGAAAATTTTAACAATCTTCTAAAATTAATGGTATTAAACAGACCTAGTAAATGTTTGGCATAAATAAAATTGCTAAAAACTTTTGCTTTAGAATTTGAGTTGAATATTGAACTTCAGTTTAACCCATCATAGTCTGTTATAAGACGTTTAACCAAGCACGCATGAGACTTCTCACTTATTCTAAACAATGTTTGAACCACCCTTCATTGATGCGCCTGGATTGAGAAACAAAGGTGGCACATCAGTAATTACAATACAGTAAAAGGGAATCTTTTAGGAATTCACAGATTCATCTTTAAGTTACGGCATTGCAATTGTTTTTCTTTTTTGTCAACTTCAGTGATGACTGCAGCATTTTACTTAAAGGGGCAGTGTATAAACTTCCTTTTTTAGTGGTTGAAATAATGTGAATTAATGATTGATTTACAATCAGCCTAAGGAATAGGTTTGATTAAATAATCCCTAATACAACAAAGGTATTAAATTAGATAACCCCTATTTAGATTAGATTAATCCTCTGATTAGATTAACACAGATCACAACAAAGGTATTAATCACGAAGAGAGAGGAGGAAGATGTCATTCAGTTTGAAGTTTGGCAAACATTGTATATATGCACAAGGTGTGTTCTCACCCACTACCCCTGCACATAGAAACAGGTTTATGAAAGAAAAATTACAAATTGAAAAAAGTCAGAGGTGCTAAAAAATAGACAACAGTGATAGAAAAAATTATACGTAACATTACGAAACCTATTCTTTATCAATAAAACGAATGACAACCTAACCTTCAGTTTGGTTTGGACAAAACTTCAACTAGGTTTGGACGAATCTTCGACTAGGTTTGGACAAAACTTCAACTAGGTTTGGACAAAACTTCGACTAGGTTTGGACAAAACTTTTCTTAGGCTTGGACGAGACTTTTCTTAGGCTTGGACGAGACTTCAACGAGGCGTTGAGTTATCATGAGTCAACAAATAGATGCTAGAAAGCAATTGAAAATGACTAAATTTAATATAATGGTAACATTGCCCTGTAAAACGCTAGATTTTGCGTTTTATATCTGTTTTTTCTGCTAGGTGATAGATTCGTACTTTAATGCTAAGTTGGCAACACTGCAGTCCAGTGTCATAGTTTGATTCATTTCCCTCACAAAGTTTTTTTGGATACTTCATCTTTCCGCTCTGATGTTGTGTGATACCGTAATTAGCATGTATGAACAAATAAGTATTCACTGTTTAGCAATCTTTATTTGCCAACTGAGGTTATTATCCGATTAAATTTAATTATAAATGATATTTTTCTCCATTTACAGGTGTAAAATAGTTATATAATGTAGCATTTAGTCTCAGAAATAGCAGTGTGAACGCAAGCAGTATATGTATGTACAAACACACAATGTGCAGGAAAAGCAACCATGGCTCTTTTTGGTTTGGGGGCCTATCAAATTTTAACGTTTTTTTTCTCCAAAGTATTTATTTTGGTGTGAAAAACAGAAAAATGATGACCATTTTGTGGAGAAATTATTTATTAAGCTCATATCCATTAATATTTTATGAAAAAACTGCGGTTTCTCGGTACATTTTTGCCGCGCAAACTCACTTAGACAAGAATCTATCATTTGTTGGTGAGTGCCTCCCTGACATTTTTTTCATTTTTAGACTGCCATACACTCTCAATCATTTGAGTGTGTGCACCTGTTGCAGGGTCCACAAAGTTTTCACTATGATTAACAGTGAGGTGTTTGAAATTATACCCTTGGTTAGGTTAGGGACACTTAATGAATAATTTCTCCACAAAATGATTATCATTTTTGGGTTTTTCACACCAAAATACATACTATGGCAAAAAAAAACATTAAAATTTTATAGGCCCCAAAACCGAAAAGATCCGCAAACACGCAACCAACTATAATATTGTTCATTAATTTTTCAAACGTCTTAAAATATAAGAAAAATGTAGGATTCGTAATGTACGGTGATTTACATGCTTAATTAAAAAACAATTATTAGCTTCGTAATATTTGACGATTTACAAGCTAAATTAAAATAGAATTCTCAGCTATTTCTTTATTAAATTTATAAAAACTTTAAGATGCACCTTTAACTTTATTTAATTGGTTTGATTTTTGATAGCCTGTCATACACTTTGAGAAATGGAAATTGGGTTAAACCATTTAGGTTTTAGTTGTAAAAGTATAATAATATGTTGCTACTGTGTTTAACTATTCATGAAACATAGCTCTCACTTACTGACCGTACGTGACTCATCGGGAATTCAAAGTAATAAATTCAGTTAGCGGGCCTGATTAAATGTTGTAATTCAACAGTTAGCTAACTAATATACTTGGTATGAATAAGCTCTTATTTGATTATACTTTTACTTTCATGATTTATGGCTTACATTTTAATGATAAAATACACATTATGGGAAAGTATTGGCCGGACTTTGCAGATACCAATACAAGTAAAAATGAACAATACTTGCCGATGCTGAAACATCACTAAGTAAAATATGATTTTGGACTGATGTCTTGCAGTGGCTATTGCTACATTAGAGTGACTCGTTAAGAAGCTAATATCATCAGCATACTCGGTGCCCTGGACCCCTGCCTCTGAGGGAGTGTTGTTCTTCATTACATTAAATAGCTTGTTCCCTGTGGAACACCAGATTTTGTCTTTGCATCTTAGAGTTTTATCCTAAAAGAGAATCTGAAAATTTTGCTTAACAAGATATACCCTAAACTATCTAAGCAAAGCTTTTCATATCTACCACTGACTCAACTTATACAGCAAGCCAGTGGGCCAGACAGTCAAAAGCACTGCTGGGCAGTGTCAAACACTACTAGTAAAATTTTCTTACATTCTAGAGCAGCAAAAATGTCTGTCTTTAGTCGGGCCTCCTGATCTATAGCAGACACCCAACTGTGGAACCATTCTAGTGTTGATCTCAAAGATTTGTTTTGTTTAAGAGTGTGGCAAATGTATTTGTTGATCATGAATTTCATCAACTAAGCTGAACATGATACCAGATGAATGTGTCGATAGGATGTCACACTAGATGAAAGTTTGTTGTGCTTCAAAATGAGACCATCAATTTTCGACTGAAGAAAACTGAGGTAAATATCCAATATTTTTCAGACTATACTTTATAACTTGAAATTAACGGTAACACTTGATAACGCAAGTCTAAATCTAATCAATGGCAAGTCAGCTCAGATTATGTTATGTATTTCTCATGGTCAAGTAAAATGACAGAAATTATTTGCATCCCCTTCACATGATGTAATTTGAGCTTTGATTCTTTTATTATGAAAGTCAATTATTATAATTTGAAGTTAAAAGATATTTTAATTACATTTTACATATTATCAGTCAATATTTATTTATTCAAATATTATTTAGGTATTGTAATAAGAAGTTCATGGTCTTTACTTTGTGCTTCAAATATTTTTATTTCAACTTCAAACATTTCAATTTTAACTTTTTAAACTTAAGGGGATCCTACTACCCTGCACTTTACCTCATTTTTCAAATTTCACTGCACACATTTCTATTGCACCTAAGGGAATGAAAACGCACACAGATATGTGAAATTGAATTCCAAACACATTTGCTTCTATAAATATTTTCACTTTTTGCAAAAAAATTTTTGATTATTAGAAAAATATATTTACCTGCTTAAATTTTCTCACTCTAAAATTTTAAACGTAGAAGCGTGATTTTGATCCCATTTGACACAGAAGGACTGTAGAAACACCGTCACCAAGGAACTTTTTGAATTATGGATTAGAAAAAAAATTTATTGTTACATATGTCCGAAAAATGCCTTTCCCAGAAAAATCCTTGATTACTTTTTCTAATCTCAGATTGCAACGTTCTATTGTACCTAGGAAAACGAAAATGCATACAAATACGTAAAATTGAATTCCAAATACGTTTGCTTCTATGAAAAACTTAGATTTTTTCAATAGAAAAAATTTATTGTGTGAGCATATATATAAAAATAATTTACTTTTTTATGCAAAACCACATCCCTTCTACAATTTTCAATGTAGAAGCATGATTCTGGTCTCATTCAATGCCGTTTGACGGTGGAAACAGCGTAGCAAAGCAAAATTCTATTTGAATTTCAAATTTAATTTTAACTAAGAAAAAACAACATTTTTCATGTGTTGACATGTGTAACAATAACTTTTTTCTACTTCAAAATGCCAAAACTCCTTCGTTTCAAGGTTTCGAAAGTCCTTCCGCGTTGAATGAGACCAAAATCAAGCTTCTACATTGAAAATTGGACTCATAAGAAATGTTTTGCGCAAGTATATTTATTTTCCTTATAATTGCACAATAGTTTTTTTTCCAAAAATCAAAAATTTTTATTGATGCATATGTGTTTGAAATTTAATTTTACATATCTGTATGCATTTTTGTTAGCCTAGTTGCAATAGAAATGGGATTAAAGAAGTTTGTAAAATTTGGTATATTAGGTAAAATCCAGGGTAGTAGAACCCCTTAAGTTAAAAGTAAATGGTCAATATTGAATTTAAGCCTTTCACGGAAATTAAAAATTCCGTTCCGAAGAATCACTATAAGAACGCATTTAAAAACGTTTTACATGAATGACATTCTGCTCGCTGATGCACTATTTTTGAGATATAACAATAATTACCTTCAGTTAGGAATAACATTTTATGGTCAGTTGCTTAGTCGCCGCATTGTTGGGTGACGCCCACTTTTCTGGCGGGACACGCCCACTTCTTGGCAGGAAACTAACAGCGTCGGTTTGGGCAAGTTAAGGTAAGCTATTTTAGGTTGATTTATGTTATTTTAAGTTAGTTTATTCAACTAAACTACCATCACCTACCCTAGCCTCACCCATTGTTACGTTAATACCGTATTACAGCATTTTTATGTGTCCGTTCCTTAACTTTTATATACAACGTTCTTATAACTTTAAAGTTGAATAACTCACAAATAACGCATCAGCAAGTAAAATGTCATTTGTGTAAAACATTTTTAAATGTGTTCTAATAGTGATCATTTGGAACAGAATTTTTAATTCCCATGAAAGGCCTAAATTCAATATTGACCAAGTAAATTGATGAAATTAATCATTGCAAGACCAATATGATCAATATATATAGTATATAAACATTCCTGCTAAATAGCTTATTTATGCATAAAGAAGGAGAAATGCTGGATGAATGAAATGCATTATTACATTTTGATTACAATGAACTAAATGTATTTCTGACTTTACTCAATATATAAATCAGGCTTCAAAACATTTCCTACTTTCTAGGAGTTAAAAAAAAAATTAGGGTTAAATCATTGGTAATCATGTTTATATTTATCACAATTCTAAACCTGAATGACTTATTTTCTAACAAAACAATTTTGTCAGTAGTTAAAAACAAAAATTTTTAATAATAGAAACCCTATGGCTTTATAAATTAACATGTTCTCTGAGTTTCCGAGGCTGTTGACGGTTGGTTTGGTTAGGGTGTAAAGGACAGAAAAGGAAAATCGATTTTCCAGCTGAAATAAATTTCATTTCTTCCCAATTAATATGAGAAATAAAACTGCACGATAAAATTTCACCTCGTATGATAACAATTATTTTTTTAAATGTCGCAAAACAGATAAAATGTCGTGCATTTATTCCGGGGTGTTGTGTTAATAGACAAATCAAAGTACATAAAAAGTATAAGCAATATCCTGTCCGGTGATAGCAACTTATTAGTAAGTTTCCGGAAATTGTAGAGCCCATTCATAAATTCTCCATGCGTGTTGAGGAAAAGATCAATAATTTTTTGTTACCGTTGAAGAATATGGGACCCATATCACTTGACGATTACAATAAGCTACGTGCAACCGGATCCTGTTACTTCCTTACTTTGTTAGTGATGGCACGTTTCCTGTGTTCGCCATAGCCGTGTGTGTATAGGACCTGACTCCGTGCGGGGAGACCCGGGTTCGAGTCTCGGCGCTGGTGGCGATTTTCTCTGTTGGGTATAGGAGAAAAATTCTAAGCACAATATCCCTCTCTACCCAGGTGTCTGAAATGGGTACCGGTCTTTGACCGGGGGAAAGCGTCATGGCGTCCTGGTGTTAGTTCTAAGGTATTTGAAAAACCAATGTAAAAAGTGATATGTATCATTCTTCAATTGGAAATAAAGTATCCGTAGATGCCGATGTTGTTCTTGAGAAATGGCGCCCATAGTCCTGGTACTCTTAACGGCCTACCTAAAATTCACATGTCTGATTTTGCAACGAAGTTTCAGTTTCACCCAATTTTTGCCTTCTTTAGCACTCCCAGTTTTAATCTTGCCAAATTTTTTTCCAATTCTGAAACATTTTACTACGAATTGTTCTAATCTAGACAACTCTAAAGCATTTGTAGATAGTTTGAGTAGTTTTAATAATGCTGGTGGGCTGTTCATGGTGTCCTTTGATGTGGAAAATTTGTTTACCAATCTACCTTTGCTGGAAACTATAGAAATTTACTTATCTAAATTATTCGCAAATCGTTACCTTTCATGGGGCTATCTCACCGTATTAATGAAAAGTTGCTAAAATTGGCAGTCTGTAATTTTTTTTCATTTTAAATGGTAAATATTGTAAGCAAGTTGATGGGTTAAGCATGGGTTTACCTTTAGGCCCTAAGTTTGCCAATATATTTTTGTGCCATAATGAACAAAACTGGTTAAAAGAATGTCTTCTTGTTTTTAGGCCTGTATGTTACATGCGGTATGTTGATGACACCTATGTTTTGCTCAGAGATAAGGCTTATGCGGACCTCTTCCTCAATATTTAAATTCTCGTCATAGCAATTTAGATCTACTAGGGAAAACGAAGACAATGATGGATTACCGTTTCTTGATGCTTGTGTAGAGAGAGTTGGCAATACTTTTCAGTGCTCTGTTTTCCGAAAGAAAACTTTTTCTGGGCTTGGGACCAGCTTTTTTTAGCTTATTGTTCATACAATTTTAAAGTTTGCGTCATTCGTACTCTCACAACAGCAACACTCGACTTTCAACCCCACATTTTAAATGATGCCCGAAAAGATCCCTCATCCACAAGGTCAACAATATCGAGCAAGAATGATACCTCATCCATCACGAGTGAAGTTCCTTCAAGCGCCGATTGCAAATATTCAAAGCACGTCATAACTTCTCAAGTCTCGACACCAATTACGCACACACCCGAAGCGAGTTCAAGTAATTGCACACACGCAACACTCGACTTGTAACCCCACACTTTGAACTGTGCCCGAAAAGATTCATCATTCACAAAGTCAACAATCTCGAGTAAAGAAGGTACCTCATCACGGGCAAGAGCCGCCACAGCACCGCCAGCTCCTTCGTCTCATCCCAACGATTGCGTCAAGGCGACATCTCCCCTGCCCTGCGTCACTGAGAAAGCTCAAAATTGTTCACCACCGACGAAAACACCAACACCAACGTCATCGCTAGAATGCGATAAAACTTTATATGTGAGCGACCAGTCAGAAAGTAAAAGGGGTAATTTTAATTATAGTTTTAATGATAAATTGTGTGCAGGCCTTCCAGGGGGAGGAGTTAGGTTTAAAAAATGCATGCGCAGCGGCTGACACTGGCAGTAAAATACCTCAGAGCGGGAACTGCGAGGATAACGTAAGATTTTCAGTGGAAAACAATACAAACAGACCTGTTACCACTTTTGATGGGTACTTACACCCTCTACAAATGACTAGTTCCCAAACTATTGACGAAATAAATAACACGTGGTTTCTTACAGCTGCATTGCTCAATAAGACTTTGAGACAAAATTGTCCCCCAAGCCCAACGTCGATTTTTTCCTCTGTATAAAAAATTCAAATGATCACAGAACAGCTTTTTGCTTTAAATTATTGTATCAGCGCTCATGATTTTACGCTGGTGGCAGCTGCGAGTAACCATCCTTATGCAAAAGCCTCTCTAGACACTTTTCTTGTTGGAGACAATAGTCTCACAAACATCAACAGAGATGACATTGATAGCGCATTTAAGATTCAGACCATAACTTCGGAACGTCTCAATGATCTCTATGATGAGATTGAACGCGCACCTCCTTTTAGGAATTATATAATTAGTTTCAAAGGTTTGAGCCTCTCATCCCATAACCGTACCAAGCTAAAAAATGTAATTATGACAAAGAATCTTTTTTCTCATATTTATGTGGTGAGTGCATTCAGTGGTCAGCAATTGTATATGGCATCTAGTCTGTGCAGAAAAATTGATCTTAAACTGATTCCGCTTCGAGCAATGCAAAAACTGACACTGTTAATGAAGCTTACAACGATGTCCGCACTTGTGCTCGTCATAGCCGTGTGTCTATCGGACCTGACTCCGTGCGGGTAGCCCGGGTTCTAGTCTCGGCGCTGGTGGCAATTTTCTCTGTTGGGTATAGGAGAAAAAAATTGTAAGCACAATACCCCACTCTACCCAGGTGTCTGAAATGGGTACTGGTCTTTGAATGGGGGAAAGCGTCATGGCGTCCTGGTGTTAGTTATAAGGCATTTGAAAAACCAATGTAAAAGGTGATATGTATCATGCTTCAATTGGCAATAAAGCATCCGTAGATGCCGATGTTTGTTTTGGCCTATTACGCGAGAAGATCCGCATCATTTTCTTCAACAAATTGCTCTAAGGTCACCTTTGAGACTAACTCCACATTTTATCTTCTGTGTCAGAAACCATCATGACCTGAATGAAGAAATTGAATACTCTAATGATTATCCAAAACAACAGAATGAGTTGAATGATTGTTCTAAGTCGACAGCCTCACCCCATGAAACCCCCAGCAGCATAAACCAATGTTTGCCCTCATATAACAAACCCTCCTCTCCCTCTGCCACAAGCAATTGCGGGTGCCCACAAAAAATAGGTTTTCATTGCTATCCAATGGTGGTACAGAGGATGAAAAATCCCTCTCAGACACGAGTATAAATCAACATCCAATCACATACTCGGAAGCAGTGAAATCAACAGGAAGAGAGGAATCGATGCAAAATTGCAGTCGACAATCGATGAAAAATTCACCATCCAACTGCATGCACAATCATCACCAGAAAAATAGAAATTACATGAGCATTTCTCAGTTCTCTGCAGATCCCCGTACAAGAAATCACCACAGCCGGCCCATTCAGAGCCAGAAAAACGTAAATTCCCCGCACCTCTCAGAACCTCTTAATGATGTAAAAAGTACGAAAAAAAACGTCTCCACCCCAATTTGTGAACGCATGAATTCCACAATGGATGAATTGAAACGATCACGGAAAATAGAGCTGATTCCCACCACAGCCGATGTACTCTGTCTCCTTCATGCAATAGCTCATCAGCTTACGAAACAACCAGCATCAAAATCGAATTACAATTCCTGAAAGACTGCAATCAAAACTGAGAGTAAAGCAAACAAAAGCACATACGCTAAGTTTGTTGACAAGAACAGTGGAGACATGCAAAACCTCATAGATAAGTACATAGACGACAAACATTTTGATCAAGCTGCTGTAGTCCTTATACCACTAATCATCTCAATCGTGACATGCTAAAAACTTCTCATCCTGGATGGACAGGATCATTGTGTTTTGAAAATATCAATCGATCCCTCATCAGAGTTATCAAATAATAACCCTCCACTACTGCTCCATCGTAAAAACGATCACTACAGTGCCCTTGTCACACAAGGCAAAAATCAGACTGGAGTTACCTCGTCTTGACAGACTGCCGCTGCCCAGCTAAATAGTATACTTTCTTACATAACATATGCTGGACCACACACCCCGGGTAACGAAAACAAGATCAATGAATCCTCGAAACGATCCCATCGAGATAGTAACTTTGCTACCTTTAAAACGCGTGCTAATATAAGTAAAATCAAAATAAGGCATATAAATGCTCAATGCCTGAATGGTAAATTGGATGACATTAGAGTTATGTTGGTCACTGAAGAAATTGACATTTTGTGTGTTTCAGAAACATGTTTTGATTCACGAACCCAAAGTTCATTTTTTTAACATTCCTGATTACGTGTTATACGGCTACGATGACGCTAAAACCAGCCGAGGGGTGGATCTTGTATTTTTGTGAAAGAAATGCACTCAACATCTTCACTTCTATCGAATGAAGTTTTCGATGGCATTGAAATGGTCTGGTTAGAAGTGCAAATAAATAAACACAAATCCATAATCATTGGCAGCCTTTACCGGCACCCATCATCTCCCCTAAGTCTAACACTAGATTTCATTGAGGAAACCTTCAAAGAAATCCTTTAGGTAAAAAAGTCATTCTATGCTTTCGGAGATTTTAATGTTGACTCAACGGACAAAAACAATCAGTTAAGCAAACTGCTGAATAAACTAAGCCTATCACAAATGGTCAAAGAACCGACTCGCATCACCATATATAAAGTCTATAAAACTCTCCTCGATCTGGCAATCACAAATAATCCTACCGCAGTACTTAGTACAGTAATATCACCTTCTATTTCCGATCACCACTCTATAGAATGTAAAATAAACATTGCACTGAAAAGGCAAAAATACCTTTTAATGACTTATTGCTCGAAAAGGCACTATTCATCGGAACTAATTCAAGAAAACTACTGTATAGGTCCACCGAATTCCAGAATATGATGCAATCTGACGATGTTGACATTCAAGTGTACATTTTGAACGAGAATTTCACAGCAGCTCTCGACGAATGCGCACCTTACGTCACCAAAAAAACCAAGCCAAAACGGAATGTTTCGATTACTGACAGACTTAAAGAGATGAGCAGAATAAAGAAAGCCAACTTGCGAGAGTACAAAAACAATAGATCAAACAGTACCTTATACAAGAGATATAAAGAACTTGAAAAAATTCTTCGAAAGAAAATCACTGAAGCGAAACAAACTCATTTCCACCAGGAACATATAATGGCTAAAAATAACCCGAAACGAACTTGGGAAATCATTAGTGAGGTAGCCCCATATGAAAATTTAGACCGTATAAGTAATTTTGAAAATCCCTTGGCAACAGCCACGGATTTCAACACATTCTTTTCAAAGTAGGGGCTCAAGTTTTCAGTGAGCTGTGTACCAATCACGGTGAAACGTCAATTGAAAATTCACGCCCCACTGCACCCTCCAGGGCTGATGTCAGGTGGAGACCACGTCCTGTCGATTTACCAGAGTTAAGAAATATCTTTTACTCATTAAAAAACACAAAGGCAGTTGCACATCATGGGATCAGTCGTCAATATTTCAAAGACAGTTTCCCAGTCACAGCACCATGGATTCGTCTAATAATTTATACATCAATAGCAACCAACACGTTTCCAAACCAATGGAAACACTCCATTATTAAGCCGCTGCATAAAAGTGGTGACCTAAACATAGCATCAAACTACAGGCCCATCAGTCTTTTACTTTTACCTGTCATGTCCAAAATATTGGGGAAAGTGGTGACAAATCAACCGTCATATCACCTGGACGAGTTAAATCTACTCCACCGAAATCAATACTCCTATAGAAGAAACACAAGCACTCGAGACGCTCTGCTCAATATTTCAAAAAAAATATCCAGTGACATCGATCAAAAGAATGTCACACTCATGCTGCTACTCGATCTCTCTAAAGCGTTCGATAGCGTCGAACATGATAGACTTCTACGTAAAATACTGAACTTGGGAGTAGACAAGCAATGGTTTGAAAGTTACTTGTCAAATCGATCTCATGCAGTCCGCATGGAAACCAATTGTCCCCATTCATTCAAAACAATTTTGGTGTTCCCCAAGGATCCATTCTTGGTCCGCTACGGTTTTCTATTCTCATTAATGATATTCCTCCAATGCCTTCTAACACACGGATCGCAATGTGTGCAGATGATGTTCAAATTGCAATAACAAGTTCTGTCTCTGAAATACCACAGACGCAAATTAAAGCCGAAACTATACTGACCAGCCTGAAATCATGGGACTACCGAAACGGTCTCAAATTAAATGCTAATAAAACACAATGCATCATTTTTGGATCCAAAGATGCAATTATAAAAACTTCAGATTTTACTCTCGCAGTTGGAAATGATAAAATTAAGGCGTCAAAAATAGTTAAAAATCTAGGTCTCTGGTTCGATAGAAACATGTCTTTCAAATCTCACGTTGAGAATACTTGCAACAAAATTTACGGAACTCTAATGTTTTTCCATCGTATAAAGAGGATGCTAGACGAAAAATCCCGATTATTATCCATTTAATTCCTGGTGTTATCGCGCATTGACTACTGCAGCCTAGTATGGGGAGACCTCCCTCAATACCTTCAAAGGGATTTACAAAAATGCATAAACCTCGCGACCAAGGTGGTATGCAACGGTAATTTCAAAAGAAGTGATCACGTAACCCCTCTCCTTAATAAACTCGGTTGGATTCCTATTCAAGGAAGGCTCCTCATGCAGAGGGCCCAATACGAATTCTCCTCGTTGTATCTTTCTCAGAGCAATGCTGAGAGTGTGCGTTTCCATCCACCCACTGTAACCAACCAAAAGCCGAACAGAAACAACAATGTCTTAGTCAATTATCGTTCATCTCACATAGGGCAAAAGGCTCTGTCAATATCAGGCGCCTTACTGTGGAACAAACTTTCCCCTGTGTATTAAAATCTCTCAAAAACCGAGAGAATTTAAAGCCAAAATAATTCGTCATCTTGCGTCTCAACGATAATTCTTCGTTACAGAACATACTGAACACGTATTGACGCATCTTATTATCTCATTTGCCTGGTATCTCCATTGCTGAAAACTCTCCCTTGCTCATTTTTTATGATTCTAGACATCACAAAACAGTTTGGGATGTATGCGTAGGTATTATGATTTGATCGCCTATACGCTGGGATTTGCAAACATGCTTACTTGTATATGGGTGTACTTAAATGGGTGTATGTGCGCATATGGGTGTGCATATGTGCACATACACCTGTGTGCACTGGACTAGCAACTGGTATATAAACTATGAATACCAGCCTTTTTTCTCACTCTCAACTTCTAACACTACCCAACACATCATTTCATTCTATTATTGTAAAGCAATCCAAAGCTTAAATGCCTTGTACATGTAAAACGTAGTACCTATGTATGTTTATCAATTGCATACATTTTGCGCCTTATTTCATCGATAATGTGATTTTTTTTAATATGAAACCCTTATAAGACACTCATGTTTTCTTTCTTATTCACGTCCAAAAATGCTCTTGTTAGGCTAGTGTAGTGCAATTATCATATCATCTCTTACGCTCTAGAGCATATTATAACAACCGCACTAGAAGCCTTACATATATCTGGAAATATTCTGTACTTGGGAACCGTTGTATGACAATCGTTTTCATGTTTCTGACTCAGATAGACTGTTTTGTGCCACTATTTCTAGTACGGAAATTTCGTAAAATTCAGGACGTAAAAAAAGGTATTTTCTCGGAGTCCCTCGATTGGAATGCTAGTTTATACTGACTAGTTTACGCTGATATTTGCGCACATGCTTACTTGTGTATATGTGTACGAGTGCACGCTATTGTCGTGGTTTACGCTTCAGATACCCTACGTCGTGTTTAAATAAACGTTACGAAGAAGGGTTCGTTTGGCCAACGATCACCTTTCGAAAAGAACCGTATTCACAAAATATATTCTTGTCGATAAGCACAGTATGTGCTCAGCTCTACGAACATTGTCTAGAACATCGCAGCCAACGGTTACGTCAGTACGTCGAGAAGCGTCGTTTGAAAGCTACCCCACCTTGACACCCCACTCTGGAGTACCGCGTCCCCAGCGTCTTGAGGGAGCTGCACTGCCGGATACTTCCATTTCTCTTCACATATCTAAACTCTTTCCGTAGACACCTAGAATCTTATTCGTTCTATATAAATAACATGTTAATTAATATGCAAACGTAATCTAATCTAATTATCTGACGAAACTTGCTATTTCCGGTAAATTATTCACGTAAAGTATTGTGAACGAGAAACGTGTATGTTCGCAAACGTGACAGCGTCGCTGAGACTGCCAGTTTGAGAGACTACGTCTGGAGATTACCTACTGAGCCGTGAAAAGTTGAGGTCGTGTGACGTCTCGCTGCCTTCGGGCAAGCGATGGCACTGGCAGTCAGATGAGTATCAATCCTTCATGTATCCACTATTACCATTCATTCCTGTTATTTCACGTGTAGGATCGGCATTCGCTTTCAACGTATGAAGACATATTCTGTACCTAGGATGTGCGACGTAATTTCACATTATGTATTAGATAATCTGTGTTTTGCTAACTGATTCAGTAACGAGGCCTCACCTCGATATGAGCTTATTACAAATAAATTCCTTTCCATCGATTGTGTTAACTATTTGAATCAGAAGTCATCGTTATTTTTCAAGTCATCATTTCTATTTTAAATAACTAATTTGGAAGCCTGTTTATTTAATCCCTTGCAATTATTTAGCTATTAGTAAGCAGAAAAATATATCATCGGAAAAAATGACTTATAAATACGATAAAAGAACTAACAGCGAGGAGGAATCATTATACCATGCGTGCGTAGATGGGCGAATGTGTCACTACGTAATACTTTATTTCACTTCATTATTATAAAACATTTATAAAATATACATATCTGTATTTGTTGCGCGATCACTGTACGTATGGTAAATCAGACGGTTATGAACCAATAATCTTTTCGATACAATATTTAATTAGAAAAAAAACCTTTATTTCCAATAGAGTACAAACATGAAACGTCGATACATTGGATTTTAAAACACCTTAACCTAAAGGCTTCCTTAATTGA
>JACJUY010000879.1:0-15318 GCA_014220935.1 Platorchestia sp. MABIK | reverse complement strand
TGATCCCGCCCCAGAATCGCCACCAGTCGCTACATCAGTCATGACTGCTACTCCTGCAAACTAATCAACAGGTAGAAAGTCAAATTAAAAGGACAGTAAGTTCATAGAGAAAAGAGAAATAAGAACACCGAAGAGAAATTGGCCGCAGTCTCCCCCGTCTCACATTTAACACCTGAAATTACGCTACGCACCTACTGGCCACCATATACAAAAATTGATGGTGGAGAGGAGCAAACCGGCCACCGGTGACTTAGGCTCCCATGGTAAGGTCACACGTCAGCGGGCGAAGAAGCGAAGAGGCGAAGAGGCGAAGAGGCGAACTCTGCTCCCTTACGGAGTGACCAATGAACTCCACACTCAACCCCTGTCTTCTGGCGCCGAACTGCAGCAATACCAGCAGGCACATACCAGTGGCCCAAAGCTTCGCGCTATACGCAGCCCTCGTCACGGCAACGCCAGGACTGTAAAGGCGACTGAACCAGCAGCACTGTGCGGGGTGAAATCTGGGGCGAGACTGCCGAGGACTGCATGGCGGGTGATTTAAGTACACATTTAATGTCGTAGTCACCTGACCAGAACCTTACCTACTGAAAACGCACAAATCGTGTCTGGTCAACTGAACAAATCAAATTGCTTCGAGTGGTAGCCTTATTAATAAGGCGACCTATCTGGATTTCCGCACAGGCTTAGGCGTTTGGGACCTCCGCTTGATCGTTCATTTTGCCTCTCTCCTGGTGCTGTTAACATATATCTGGTGTGCGATAACAACTATAGTCTTCTGCAATTTTAATCTTGTTGTACAAAATTAATCCTATCTAGTCTTCTTGTGCTGTGATTACCAACGTTTGTATTCAGTCTGATGTAACTTGAGTTTACGATTTGCATTTGTTTTATGGATGTGGCTAAATGTTCTTCTGTATTATGCAGCCTGATGATGATGATGATGTTCGAAACATCGCAGCGTTGCCTTTTAGAGACTGACATTTATAGAGTTTTAACAATTGAGTGTTCATAAAGTAAAAATAATAAGTGTTTATTTTCGCATTTTAAACGTGTAGAACTAGAACATTTTCGCAAGGTTGAAAAATTGCAAAATAAAATATCTAAGCACACGAACAATTATGAATAGAAATGTTTCTAATTGATGGTGAATTATCTTACCCTCATAAAAACAATTTTCTCAATCAATTTCAAAGTTGAAAATGAGTTCAACATTAAAAAGTAGCGTGACGTAATTTGCCCCGAGTACAGTCTGGCATACATTTACTTATTGAACATTGATTTATCGGACTTTCATCATTATGTGTGTACGCGTGCTTTTTCTTGCATTTTTACCGTCCTCACTAATTTCAGCAATTAAGACACCAAACTTCAACACCCTGCTTTTAGTTAAGATCCAGAAAATTTAACTTCGTTTCCAGATCGAATCAAATTCAGCTTATACTAAAACTCAAATTAAATTCCCAATCTTTTTGGATCAACTCATCATTTGAATCTCAGCGTGATGTAGTGAATACGGTCGTTTTAATTGTCTTTTCCTTCTTAATACGCAAAAACGATCAACTTACTTTTTGGTCGAAAAATTAGTCATGCAAACAGCCTGACCTGTTGGTTTGCGAGTGGTGCACAGTAGCTTCAACATTGTTCAGGTCACAATCTCTACTTGCGTCGTTTGCAAATCTATGATGGGTCGGTCAGTTCGTTGTGCCACCATGTGCCGATATATGGGTGTATATATATATAAATTTTGCGTATGTATGAAAATACGATATAAAACATTTTTCATTGAAGTGTATTCTCAAGGCTGTAAAAAACTCGTAAAAAATGGACGTTTCGAGCCTTCGCTCATCATCAGCAATGCGAATTCGAACAAAAAGTCATCTGTTAAATACAAAAAGAAAACAACTTAAAAAATGTATGACATTACTTATTCACTAGGGAAAAAGGAAATGAGCTAAGATGATTATTTAAAGCAGGTTTCGTTTTAAAAATGAACAGAGACTCTAAAATCCGCAATTCCGAGCACAACTTTGCCCTGGCTATGACTTTGAAACTATTTTCCTTGACTGCTGTGTCGCATTCAAAAGCATGATTTCGGATGGCTGAGTTGGATGGGCTTGCTAAAATGTTTCCCGTCCGGTGACTCCTATCTTGATGCTAGGCATTCCTACATCTCAGAGTACGGGTAGTCATGCCCACATACTTAGATGCACAAAGTGCACAACTATCTTTGTATATTAGGGATGCCTGCATCTCAGTAGGAAGTTTATCCTTGAACCTAAAAAATGATTCAATTTTGTGATTATTGATTAATATTAATCTAAATTTTACATTGTTGAAATATTTATGTAGTAGCTCCAGTATTTTACTAACGTTCCATTACGTGAAACTATAGAAATATGCTTGCAACACTTGTTCACTACACCTCAGTCTGTTGTCTTAGGCTAACGAAAAAATTGTTTCAAAATCTTTTAGAAGTATCAGTCATGAACACGTATTTTATATTCAACGGAAAGTTTTACAAACAATTAGAGGGTCTAGGTATGGGTCTCCCGCTTTCTCCAACCTTGCTAATATCTTCATGTGTTTTGGGGAAAAGAAATGGTTGGAAGAATGTCCTGAATTATTTAAACCTGTTTTTTATAGGAGATACGTTGATGACACCTTTTCGCTTTTTCGGGACCAGGCTAATGCTCCGCTCTTCTCAAACTACCTCAGCAGCAAGCATAGAAACATCAAATTTACGATAGATTGTGAAGTGGGTGGCAAGCTTTCATTTCTGGATTGTCTGGTGCATAAAGAGGGGGATAAATTTGAGTGTTCCGTATTTAGAAAAAATTGTTTCACAAGTTTAGGAACTAGTTTTTACAGTTTTTCATCCTTCATTTTTAAACGGAATTTCACCAAAGTTTTATTATGCCGTGCTTTTAATGTGTGCAGCTCTTATCGGTTTCTACACGAGGAATTTTCCTTTTTGAAAGTATTTTTTAGGAATAATGGATTTTCTCGTGGTTTTGTCGAATCTCAAATTAGGAAGTTTTCAGATATGAAATATGCAAATGTTCCGGACTTGCAACAAGCAGCAGACTCTGTACGAACGCTCTCTCTGTTTCTCTTACATTGGACCTCAGTTAGAATTAATGAAAAAACAAATACTGGAGCTACTACATAAATATTTCAACAATGTAAAATTTAGATTAATAATAATCAAAAATTACAAACTTGAATCATTTTTTATTTTCAAGGATAGACTTCCTACTGAGATGCAGGCATCCCTAATATACAAATGTAGTTGTGCACTTTGCGCATCTGAGTATGTGGGCATGATTACCCGTACTCTGGGATGTAGGATTGCCGAGCATCAAGGTAGGAATCACCGGACGGGAAACATTTTAGAAAGCCCATCCAACTCAGCTATCCGAAATCATGCTTTTGAATGCGACACAGCAGTCAAGAAAAATAGTTTCAAAGCCATAGCCAGGGCAAAGTTGTGCTTGGAATTGCGGATTTTAGAGTCTCTGTTCATTTTTAAAACGAAACCTGTTTTAAATAATCATCTTAGCTCATTTCCTTTATCCCTGGTCAATAAGTAATTTCATACATTTTTTTAAGTTGTTTTCTTTTTGTATTTTACAGATGACTTTTTGTTCGAATTCGTATTGCTGATGATGAGGGAAGGCTTGAAACGTTCAGTTTTTTTACGAGTCTTGTACAGCCTCGAGAATACATTTCAATGAAAAATGTTTCATACTATTTTCCTGGTTCTCTCTTTTGTATTGAAAAATTCGAAAATACCGAAATAACTGCTTCAAACAGATGAAAATATATATATAACATATATGCTTATGAATGAGGGCATTTATGTATGTACAAAATACATATGTCAGAATTACTTTAAAAACACTTAACTTTCCCTCGAAAGGCGAGAAGCCTCCTCTGCAGAAAAAAAGTGTTTTCTAGGTGAACATGTTTAAGAGCGTGATTCTGAATTTGTGACACCTTAAAAAGTATGAGTAGTAATATCAAACGAGGAAATATTTTTTCCATCTTAGTATGCGTAGTTTTCACAACCAAAATGTTTTATTTTGAAAAAGGACAGTTCCATTTTCATCAATACATGCTACGTATCAGTTTTCCGTAAGGAATTGGGTTTAAAATAAACATTTGTCAAGACAGGAAATATAAGGAAATGATTACGTAGCTTGATAATAAATAAAAATACCCTTCAAAAATCTCATTCCATTTATAGTTCGCACAAGCATTCTTAACCTATTGGTGTGGCATCGCAGCAGTATTAGACAGTCCTCAGCGAAATAGTATTTTTCTTGAAAATTTTGAGCTTAATTATTGGTAATTCAATTCTTATTTAAATTTGGAGCTTCTAGTATCGTTAGCTTCTCTGGCCTGTCGGGAGCCGACTTCTCTTCATACCATCATTTAATCTAACTTGTGCTATGGAACTAGTGCAATATCAGTGCAATGCTTCCAAGCAACAGTAAATACCTATGTATTTCCGAGGGAATGATGAGTGCGATTTGAAATTCAATTTAGTTTCAAGAACGTTTAACTTGAGAAGTATTCATATGTATTGTTCATGTCCGGGCTGAGGAACGACAATTAGAGTTCTTTCAATAATTATTGATACCACACAACCGTCTGTTTGAGAACTCCAATTACGTCTCCTAATAAACCCGTATTTCGATTACTCTGAGAAATATGTTTCAGTTGGAAAAATGGATAACACAGGGCCGAGAAGTTGCGTAACACACTTTTTGTGAGGGTCTAGCCTTTTAGGTTAGGCAAATGGAGCTCGCATAACCCTAACTGTAGCTGCCGGCGTCCAGGACCACATTGGGCCGTTGTGGAAAGTTTGACGGTGGCCAGGCAGCGGTGTCACCTGATCTCTGCGCGCCAGCGCCGGTACGACAAAACAATTCCTTCACAGCACGACTTCGGCCCGGTATCTGCCGAGCGCCGTATGGGAACAGAGACTCCTACTTTAGATTCAAAGTTAATGCTTTGTAAAGTTGTCGGTAAGATGGCGAGATGCTTTATCTCATCACGATTTGTCGCAGGCCACCGTATTTTGGTGGTCATTGTGCATGGCTCACACGGTGGAGGACATCGAGGTAGATGTGGATGTTTTTCAGCTCATCACAGATACCACGCAAGCCCTCGCCACACGGGCAACAGAATTTACTCTATGATAAATTTTAGGGCACAGTTGCACCACCAGTGTGCACGGCATGTTCAAATTTACGCGTTCCGTTTCCTTTGTTTAGTTGAATCAAAGATTCCGTGTAATAAATTAAATTCGTCTTAGCTATTTCCCAGTTATGAATTTTATGAATAAGGCATTTGCTTCTGTGATAGTTATTGAGTAAAATTTCAGACGAACATTTTCAATTGTTCTAAAAAGTATGAGAGCTTTCCAGCCAAAAGCTACAAAAATATACACAAATGAACATGATCATTGAGATGTACAGAAATCCGAATAAGTAAGTACTTTCATGCATGATTACGCACCATATTTTTCAACAATCAAGATTAAAGGTCCTGTTCATGTGAGTAGTGCTGCAATAGTGTGAGCTGCCAGATTTTAGGGGCAGTTTTGAAAGTCATTTGTAGGTCGATTTTGAATTTAATGCGCTCATGAGATTTAGAAATTCGGTTTCCAAGAATCGGTAGAGAAACACCTTTAAAGACGTTTCATATGAATGACATTTTGCTCATTAATGCGTAATTTTCAAGATATGACATTAACTACGTTCAGATAGGAATGACACTATATAGTTGGTTGCGCAATCGCCACATTGTTGGAAAAAACGTAAAAAACCATCGGTTTGATTAAGTTAAGTTAAGCTATTTTAGGTTTATTTAGGTCAGTTCAGGTTAGTTTATTCAACTAACCTAACATAACCTAACCTAACCTCACCCATCGTTACGTCAATACCGGATTACAGCATACTCACGTGTCCGTTACTTCACTTTTATATACGACGTTCCTATAAATTCAAAGTTGAATAACTCGAAAATTACGCATCAGCGAGCAAAATGTCATTGATGTAAAACGTTTTTAAATGTGCTTTGTTAGTGATTCGTTGGCATTAAATTTTCAGTTTCCGTGAGCGCAATAAACTCATTATCGACCCATTTGTGGTTCGTTTGATTATCGAACTAAACGTACTTAGCTGTCTTTCTTTCATATCAAGTATATCCTCCTTAACGATGAGTTCAATACTCCTTGATGATTGAGAAAAATGACAGATCATATGAACTTAGAGTGTAAGAAATTAATAGCTGAATTCAAAAAAGCCCATGATGCCTAAAGCAGACCCCTTATTTGAGAAAGGGCCTCAATAGATGGAAAACTCATTAATATGTATTATTTGATCAATTTATATTTTTCTAAAGTTGCACTTTTTTTGAAAGAAATTATGGTGTAGTCTGTGCTCTGAGACTGGAACCTAAAATTCAATTATTGCCTAACATAATCTATCCTGACTAAACCTAACCTAACTTAGCATAAATTGATCAATTAAAACGTGATAGTTTTAACAAATCATGACGTTTCATGTGACTGGCTGTTCTCCACACCGTTTGTTTTTTATTCGCTTATAACATTTTTCGCGTCGGTCGTGCATTTTTAAATTGAAAGTAATTACAGGGTATTCGGGATAAATTTGACAGTTTTATCACGAAATAGAAAAAACGCTTTGTATCTATCAAATTTAATTGATTTCATAGAAATTCAACTGGCAAGAAAATTAGAGTAATGTCGAAGAGTTCTACTCGAAATAACCGTTATTAGCGTGCATTGCAGCCTAAATCCGGGCCCGGAACCTGGAGCAAGCTGATTGTATACTTTCCCTTGAATAACCCTCAAAAATCACATTAATTCTATCGATTAACTGGTCACTTGTAGTACTGGCACGGCGATTGATATCTTTTTCGACAGCTCCCCATACATAATAACCCATTGGGATAAGATCAGGGGAGTTGGAGGCCAAACATTGGGATTTGTGTTATCACAATACCCTCCGAGGATACGTATTCGAAAACCATGAAGTTTGAGGAAATCAAGTCTCCTCGTAGCCTCGTAGTGTCCATTGCGATTTTCCAGTTTATGCCGGATTGTTTTTACAGTGTTCAGGGAGCATTGAGCAGCGACCATTATCTCCTTATTTCGCTGGCCGGCGCGAATCATCCAGAGACAAGTTTTCTCTTCCACGATTCAGATGGCTCCCAATCATCCATTCATGCTGTCATCGTGAATATAAATGAAGGAGGGCTTAAACTTTAAACTCAAGCCTGATTGGTATGAATGAATTTTGAAAATCTCTAAAAAACTCTAATGTCGAATCAATTTGAGAAATTGAGGCGAATCGGTAATGATGCGGAGAGTCGTTCTCGTCAAGATTTGTTCTGAAACAAAAAGAAAAGCTTTACACAAAGCGCTCATGTGGTAAGGCCCACGTATTCATGCAGAAGTACACATTCAGGCACAGGTGCATATTAACTTTTGTCATGTTCTCAGTGATAAAAATTGAATTAGCTCTCGTTTTCAATTACAAGGATAGTCACCCTAAAAGAATGTTATCTTTTGTTATATGGCAACATGATTGCGTGTAGTATGCGTCTGAGTCACGTAGGCTCTACCTCAACAGCACAACGAATTCGACTGGCAGAGCATACCGGCAGAGTTTTATTTCGCATCGATCTCCCACTCGCTCGTCTGCCTCAGTTAACCTTCTGCTCCCTTGCTCAGAAGTGTAATTGTTATCTAATGCTAGACGACGTCAGTGTTTTAGTCTTAGTTTCCAACCCTACTAACCTTTGAGTTATTGAGTACCTTTTTACTCCGCAACATAAACTTCAGTTAAATGACTCCCAGTCAGCTTATCCTACGCAAGTTATTTAGTATTTTATTCTAGTTTTTACTCTTTGTCAGTAGCTAAATTCGTGAAACGTTTTATTCTCTTTGTTTCAGAACATTAGTGAGAATAACTTTGAAATCGACACGCCCACTTTTAAAGACTTGACCAACTTTTTTAAATAAATTATTTTCAATAAGTTCTATTCTTTACTTTGTTGTACATAATGATGTAGATGCTGTCTCTATGGGCAGGTTATTTGTATAAATACATTTTTCACTTATGAGATAATCAATAGCAAAGCGTTTCACGCTTGTAAAATAGCTCAATAAATATATTAAAAGCACTTCCATAAAAATTTTGCGGAATAAGCGATCTGACATATCCTTAAAACAGATAGTTACTGATCGAATTCACAATGGTGAATATGCGATTATTACGGTAAGTTGGACAAACCACGGGGTGAATTCTCCCGTAATAATTAGTTGTTATTAGAATTATCTGTAGGATGAAAAAGGAAGGGGAATTGTCCCTTGTCTCATTGCCAAGAGCACGATGCTGAATTTTCCCAATGTTATAAATGAGAGCAGAGCGAGAATGGTGACTACCCGTATTCCGTAGGATCAATCGGGCTGCTGGCATGAATGATTTTTAAGAAAAACTAGGCTACTCACTCCAAGTGGGAGCAGGTTATTGTTATCAATATATAAAGCAACCGTGACCCGTTGAGTGAGATTACTTATTCAGAGTCGCGGAGAGAGAATACGGAATTGTAAATGGTTCCTGGAAGAGAAATAGACAACGCTGCAAGAACAATTTTTTCACCACTGACTGCAACGCACGTCAAATTCAATTTTGACGTACAGGAATTGAGCCAGAGGAATTAGAAAATCGCATCACTTCGTGCCGGAAGAGTAACTAGAGCACTCCACGAACAGCTATTTTGATTTTTAGTGATGAAGCGCATTTCCATTCATCGAGAATGTTCAATAAACAATACTTTCAAAACTGGTCTGGCAGTGACCCACGTGAGTTGCAACAACGATTCCACGAAAATTACTGTCTGTGCCACGGAAGATTTCGGCGCATGGAGCCATGTCATTACCGAAGAAGATTAAGACCTGCTATTGCAAAATGCTTGAAAGTTTTTATTATCCAAAGTGTCGTAGAATTCATCGCCGATCATGATCCTGAAGTTCTATGAAATAATGCAACATAGCACACTGCTCAACCGTCACTCGTAATATGGAGCAATTTGTCAACCAGCAAAGTATCAATTATGGCTACAATAACTAACACAATAAATGCTCTATGGAGCATTAGTAAAATGACCATGGCGCACATTTGAAAAAGATTTCAAAACTACGTTGACATTGTCTGTCACAGACCACGTGATCAAATTTTTTAAATCTCTCAAAATGAATGGTATACGAAATACTATACATATGCTTAAAATTTTTCTTAGTATCATTATTAATTTCTTCATTTTTAGCTTTTAAATTCGCTGTCTCATTTTCTGTCGTTCGTATTTATCTCACGTGGGGAGCAATTATATTTTCCAAGAGATGTGCACTCGGAACAGGTCGTTTCCGCGGTACAGCTTATGAGGAGAATTAATTTGCCCTCTTATTGGTGCCATAAACAGATCACAAAATTTTATATCTATGTAATCTTTCCTCATGTTTTGATATTGAATTTTTGTGAGTTTGCTTTTGATTTTGCTATATGATGATAGCAATTTACATACATCAGTGTTAAACAGCAATATCAGTATTGTGCAGCACTGATGATGAAATAATAACACATCCTAAACGTTTGTGCGATCATTTCATCTCTGGGTCTCCTTTTCACAATACGTAAAATACTTTTGAGATATCCTCCAATTAGCACCCTATTATGTTTATTGAGACTAGAATGTACTCGTAATTTTCAGGAATATTATTTAAATGGGCAAAACTTTATGGCATAGAAACCTATTTTTAGTTTCATGTGGCTTTGATTACAATTCGGATCGAAATTCCCGAAAAAAATCTTGCAACTGTACTAGTTAGTGAATCTCTGAAGAATGTGATTAGTGTGATAAGCTTGTTCTACATTTGCGTTTTAATTACTGCAGAAAAAGGGGAATCACGATCTTGTTTCCGATGAAAGTCTACGCTTTGTAATTCTGTTAACTTTTATCTTTCATATACTTTATAATTTCATTTGCATGTTTAAGTGCAGAAACGGTTGAATAATCTGTTTATCAACAATCAATTGGAATAATAGAATATAGTTATTTTTCAGGCTATTGAATGTTGAATTTGTCTCTAAATTACCTCATACGATTGAGAGAAAACTACAGTATTCCAAGTGAAAGATAACAGAGCTCCTGCCGAACAAAGTAACACATCTAGAAATTGATTTACATAGATTGCTCAGCTTGACTTAGTGAGGAAACAAGTAAAAACGTGTGAAAATGCAATCACGCTTAATACTGTATATGTATTAATGATACAATTTAATAATCTGTGCAGGAAAAATAAGCTGCCTCTTGTATATTAGCACTCATTCCATTACATAGAAAATCATTCCATTGACTTTAAAAATATTTCGATTTTATAATGTATTAAGAATTAGTTTTCCGGAATAATTGTTTGAGCCCTTCATCTTCGGGACAGAAAAACCGACGAAATTAATCGCCGTCTTGATATACCGACCTGAATTTTTTCTTTGCCTATTAAAAGCTCATGTTGTAACGCACGTAAGACTATGGATCAATATAAAGAAGTTTCTTTTAAATACTATATACGTGCTTATAAGACAAGAGGGTTTGAAAAACACACATGCACTCCCGACGGCGAGTGAAGCCAATTCAATCGAAAACTTGGGTTTCTGCTATTTTATTTGCCGCATCCCATGAACAAATTACCTAAAGAGATATACAGTATGTACTTACCTGTGAGTTGATCTAGCGCAAGGCGCTGGAGCCATTGACAGATTGCTTGACAATTTTTTCTCCGACACGATTTGTCCCATGCTTCGTCGTGAGAAAACCAAGTTAGAACACGAGCAAAATTAGATGATAAGTCAGATCTGTGTATGACAGATGAGAATAACTATCATTTGCGACGCTCGATTTGGTGCCTCCTAAAGACAGTACACGAAATACCTCTGTTTTTGTAGTGGACAAGTATAGAAATTCACTCCGTGCTTGGGAAAGCCATTACAGTCATTGACGTTTCGCTTTCGTTGAAAGTTTGAAATCTACGAGCGGACGAATTTTTGTCTTTTTGATCAGTTAAAACCTGTGACATTCATTTTCGATGAAAATACATGTCTATTTTTATTGTGCTCTTATATGCAGTTGTTAGAAATTTTGACGTTCATTTGAGGGTATTTTGCTGAACGCAACCTTTACATTTTTGAGCCGTAAATTGAAGGATTGTCTGAAGAGAGGTTTTGTATAATGATTTTGAGCCAGTTTGGTGAGAATATGAGGTACCGGTTTCAAGTTTCTTTGTTTCATCTGTTTACTTTACTTTCTTTCTAGTTTTTGTTGCTGGAGCCCAGTGTTATTCATTTCCTTCGTCATTTCAAGTTAATTTTCATGTTATTTTCACCTCTTTTTCGGTCTGGCCGTGATCAAAATTCAGGCATTAAATTAGAAGCCTATATATAATGTATGGTGTCGTTTTTATTTAACCTAAACTTTAAATAAAACCCATTGAAAATCCTATAACATATGCTGCAAAGCGGTAATTCTCTTCTGTTCGATTTAGGTGTTACCTTAATAAAAGAAGGTCACTTCAATAAAAAGGATAAATTCCTCTACTTGTAATTGAATTTTAATGCCCGGAAATATTTGAACAATGATTAGAAGTAGACAGATTTTTCCAACATTTACTTAACCTTTAAACATCTTCCCGGCAAGAAGGTTCGTTCTTGAACCAATTCTTACGTTGCAACATTTGAAGGTTAGTAGAAAATTGAGATGCAAAATTCCCGTTGGAAACCTGTGATATTATCTTACATACGATGAAGCTGTGTTGCGCTGTCTTAACATTTCTTGTTTGTCATGTCACCTCCTGATGAACTGGTATATCAGCGCCGAAGAGCTACAGGTAATTGAAATTGCAGAATATATTTGCTAATTAGACGACATTTTGGACGTGATTGTGAATTTCGAACTTTCAACTGAATTTTAAATTTTGTGTTTCTTTGAACTTGCAGTTTTGGGTCTTCGGAGAAGATCGGAAAAACTACTTTCCCTTCCAAAGGATATTTCAAGAAAGTTTTTGGGTTGCAGTAGTACGCCTTCCTTTTCACAACTTTTTAACGCTTTGTAAAACAAAAGAGAACATTCGCCGATATTTGATTTTAATTTCTCACACAGTCGTGCACAATGCTTATGCCAATATTCTAATGATAGGCTTGTCGATGTTTTCACATTCATTTTGTAGGAGACATGGTATTAACCAATTAGTCAACAATTAACTGAGCGATCCTCTTTAAATTTCAAATTTTAATTGAACAAATATTTCATTAAAAGTAGGGTTAGCTGGGAATAATTTCCCGACCTGATATTCTGCATTTGACCATAACATGGTTAAATTTAATCGTCGGTGCATCTGCGAGTCTCACGAGCTGTTACCGCTCGATAAAATGCATCGATGGCTTCTCTCAACAGTTTTGGATTGTTGTAACGAATGAAGAATACTAGAGTTTTTCAAGTTACAGGAGATGGTTGAACAAAAATATTATTTGCATATTTGTTTCTTGAGAACACATGCCCGCAACAGCGCTTGATTATAGCCTAACTTCTTTCTTTAAATTAACTCTTTCGAGAAATTCACGATGGCTTGTTTTACTTATTGTTTACCAGCATTCTATCACGTAGAATTCTTGTGTGAAAGTCGAGGCTCACTAAGTAGATAACAATTTATTTCCATCAGGCATAATAGATGAAGTTTATTGAAAAAGAAATGGATGGCAATAATTTCTTAATGTAAAATTAGATACGCAAACACTAAGAAAAGAAATAGAGAAATATTTCAAAATAAATTCTCTAAATTTGTTTACTCCAAGTTTGAGAAAAATTATAAATACATGTAAGAAAAAAGAAGACGATCAAACGCTCATGATGAACGCCAAAGAGGACACAATTTCAATTCACCATGACGCACGAGCTTCACGATTGTGCAATAGTACCGATGTTGTTAAAAGTAGTTCGAGTGTAACCTTTTTGTCCGTGAGTGCAAAAAAAAAAGTTGATTCCTCGTAAATTTGAATCTGACTTTTCGTGCGGGCCTATGAACAAGTACATAGTCAGAAGCGTGTCCCAATCAGGAGAACATGATCACCACACGATAACTTTAAAAAATTCTGGTATAAAAAATGCCTAAATAGAAATTGAGAACAGATTTTCAAACAACGCTAACAAAAACGTCGGAACGAATATATAACGAATTTGAGGAGGAAATGCACATCAAACCGATGTTAAAGTTTTCGCGTAATTTAATAAACTGAAATCGGTACGTTTGAAGATATTTTAACCTCATGCTGAAAAGCGCGTCATATCTGTGATCACTGAAAAATTGAGCTCGTGATACATCCACAGCTGCAGGGTGGTTCTTATTGTGATGAGCTGATATTCCAGCGATCCAAGTCATAGACTGGGGTTGTATTCAAATTGTACGCTGATGCTTGCTCTTAGCGCAACGTCACAATTGTCAGAGCGAAGAGTTATTTTGTAATAACTCCAAAACTCCGTTCTGCTTCATTAATTAGATGATTACTCGTCCGCTTGAGAGCTGGAGATGTTACACTGCGAACTGAAAGGCTCAGTCAGTTCTATGTAGATTTTCAGCAGAACCACACAACAGCCGTGCCAATAGCTGAACAGTAGTCGAAACACTCACTAACATTAGCATGTCTTGTGCAATGTCTAACATTAGCTCGCAATTCTGTACGATGATTGATAAAACCCGTAAATTATTTACTGTTTTTGAAAACATAGGAATTCATCTCAGATCTCGTGTCCCAGTGTACTTGTGTACGGAAGCAAAAGAGACGAATCGGAATCTGTGCTACAAACCAATTCAAAAAATATGCCCTCTGCGTGACGGACGGACATACGCGGCTGCTAGTATAGCATGCTAGTGCACACGGCCAGTCTAAAAATGGCAGGATTAGATATCGGACCAACTGAGCTTTAACATAGCTTTCCAATGATTTGCTATTCTATGGCTTTTTTATTCTTTGCTAAGTCTCAACTGCTTTTATTAACTGCTTCTATTTCTAACTGCTTCTATTTCTATTTGTAAAAATACGCCGATTGCGTATTCTGGACACCATTATGCAAGTGTGAAAGGGAATTGAATCGCCACAGAAAAATAATGCAATAGAATAAGTTCTTGTATTTCTTAAGCTTTATCCTTATTGTGTTGCCATCAAAGCTATCGATTAGAAGAGAGGGTCACATAGACGGACGCCGCTCTTATTATTATGGTGATACTTAGGAATTCGGTATCCCTGATACCGCAAGCCTAGACATCCTATGTTTCTTAAGAAGCGGACACCAAACAAATATATAAATAAATAGATAAATAAACACACAACGGGTATTATTAGGTTAGATAATTGATTGATGCAAGAGGGTGCGTAACCACAAGCATTATGATGGATCATAATAAGACAAAAAATGATTGACTAAGAAAACTTCTCAGGATTTTGTTCGTTTGAACACTCTCTAATCGGTAGAAATACGAGCCTTCTGATAAAAAAAAACTAAAAACATGAATAAAATTCAGGAAATTCCGATCAAACTGATGAATAAAATAAAGAAATCTGCATCGTATCCTATCACTTTTTAATTCAAATTTGTGAACAGACATGATTACTGTTGTTTTCATGCGTATGAGTGCAATTTTAACTTCCAACGCAGTAATTGATGAGCAAAACTTGAATTGTAGAGTAATTCCAGCAGATCATGCTGCAAGTGTGGCCCGGAGTTCGTCCTCCTCTGACCAGGGCAAGCGAGGCCGCTGCCTATGTACGCACAGTGGGCACATAACGCTTGTGTACTCGCCACTCGTCACCCAGAGCAAGCAGCAACTAATGACACTTTAATAGTGTGTCGCAGCCTCACACTACAGTTTGTGAGAAGTCCTCTATTTCGTGCGCGTAAGGAGCCGCACCTATGGCGGCTGTTGGTGTCTTGACACTCATCTGGAGACTTTAGTTTGTACAGTATACAACCACCAGAAGTTGACCTGACCACATAACCACCTCCAGGTGACCTGACCACACAACCACCACCAGTTGACCAGACCACACAACCACCACCAGTTGACCTGACCACACAACCACCACCAGTTGACAAGCACCACACAACCACCACCAGTTGACAAGCACCACACAACCACCACCAGTTGACAAGCACCACACAACCACCATCAGTTGA
>JACJUY010000878.1:136780-182090 GCA_014220935.1 Platorchestia sp. MABIK | reverse complement strand
CCGCAGTGTCGCCGCAGTGTTACCGCAGTGTCGCCGCAGTGTTACCGCAGTGTTACCGCAGTGTTACGGCAGTGTTACCGCAGTGTCACCGCAGTGTCGCCGCAGTGTTACCGCAGTGTCGCCGCAGTGTTACCGCAGTGTCGCCGCAGTATGGGCAGCTTCCCAAGCCTTCTTTTTCCGCCCATCAGCGCATCATTGGCTTCAGCCTTTAATGACCGTTTGCCGAGGGCTCGATACTTCCAGGATCAGTTACTAAATCCTTTTTAGGTCTCTCCGATACTCCCTCGAGCCTCACTGAATAAAGCCGACTGACTTTTAATGCATTTTAAAATGAAATTTGGGGTCGTAAATCTTTGAGCGGCGGCAAACAAGCGCGTGGAAAATCCTACCCGTTTAGTAAAATAGCATGCTGGGAAAAATGAACCGGTGGCATCGTAAAGAATATTCAAGACTGGTGAAATGTTCGCGTAAAATTGTTTTTTTCCTCTCGTAGTTCAATACTTGAACTCAAAGTTTTGGTCGGTGATCTAACGAGTCATTTGAGGCTCCTGAATTGTTGCGTTGTTGTCACTTGACGCACGTGAGACCTCTCCAATACAGAATATCGACAATGTTACTCTTTGCATTTGTGGAGAGTGAAAATCCTATCGGGTAATTTTTGAGGGAAGTGTGGTGGAGGGGAGTGTGTCAGCACAAGCAGGTGTGCTGGAGGGGAGTGTGTCAGTACAAGCAGGTGTGCTGGAGGGGAGTGTGTCAGTACAAGCAGGTGTGCTGGAGGGGATTGTGTCATTACAAGCAGGTGTGCTGGAGGGGATTGTGTCCAGTACAAGAAAGTGTGCTGGGAGGGATTGTGTAAAGCCTGTTTGCAGAATGAGACATCGAGTCTCACAACCCGAATAGTCTCCCTTTCACAAACAATTGCCAAATTTATGAACGAGTTTACGCGTTGAGAGAAGAAGTATTCTGAATGAAGTTTTAGTGAGATTTTTGTAATTATCACCATTGGGTAATATAGGCGCACTTGCCAAGCTTCTCACAGGTACTGTTGCTATGTTGGCTTCCTGTCGCTTCCACTGTCTCGTTGAACTTCCGCCCTTCAGAAGGATACAACTACTGTAGCTATGGGAATTAACGTTTCCAAGGGAAAAATGCGAGGTCGAGAGTTGAAGTTTAGGTAGGTCTTCCTTTGTTGGAAGAAAATGCACATTTCTTTACAAGTTATGGACCAATTTATTTGATTCACTGCCGTTGTTTTTTTTGCATCTATTAATTTTTCCTCAATTTTTATCGTGCTTCTAATATCTTTTTCAATCTTGGTCTTTTTACGCGTCAGGAGGGAGGATACACCTTTTGGATGAGCTTTTTGCTTCCTAAATTCCACACTCAGCGGTGGCTTCTTTCTTTTCTCTTTGGAACAATATTGTTTTGGTTAGGTAGGCTTAAATCAACTAATATTGTCATCTGATCTGTAGATCTTCAATAAAAATTATGGCACTGGATGGCTGGTGCTATGGCAGTGGAATTATTTAAACTCTAAGACTTCACATCGCAGAAACGCAGCTGCAGTTGGCCATTGCGAGGTAAAATCGTCACTCCTTGTAGTGATCGCTGCATCGCTGCGTAACTGCGTAACTCATAAGGCATTAGTTTGGTAATTAAAAATTAAACTAGGTGACGACATGACATTAGGAAAGCTTCCCTGGCGGTCTCGAGAGAGATGTTGACAGTTCGGGATTAAGGAAGCTAAAATGCCGCAAATGTCAGAGTGTGGCTTGTGAGCCACTGATGCACACACTGCGCTATATCAATACCTCTCACACCTCCAGGCCTGTTCCTAGACGTGGCTGCATGGCAATGACGTCACACAAGTGGTCAGGTGTTGGCGGCAGTTTGTAAGAAATCGAATGGAAATGAATGAGTGGCTCGTGGGTATAATTTCCATCGGCATTTTTGTGATGTTGTGCGTGAGTAATCAGGTTACATATGTTGTGTGTAAAGATATGTCGAGTCCTAATATAATCCTATTTAGCGTTATGATTGAATACTTTTTAATCTTTACGCGTAAAAAATTAAGGCTGTTGCTCAGGTTGATTTCGGTGATAGTGTTTAATTTTGGGCGATTTTTCGTTTCCGTCTAGGTAGATTTCAGAGATGGTTTCCAATTTCGCGAGTTTTACCGTTGGTTGGCTGGCTGCACAGTGCTAACATTTTATTGTAACGCGCGATTTTTGACGAACTCGTGTTGTATAGGATCAACATGAAAGCGAAAATGAAAGGAAGAAACTCTACACCATGTAACTTATATGATTTTGGGAAAAAGTGCGGGCCCTAATTTACTGATATTGAAAGGAAATGTGTGAGAACAAAGTTTGCCGAGTCCAAATATTTTTATCTAATGGCGTAAGCTGATTTGCTTGGCCCAAACAAACTCAATGACGGTAATTTATTCGGTCACATCAGAAGTGATTTTAGGAATGGGAATTTTTTAAGCGCTAATCTGTCCGCAAAAACGTTTTAGCATATCTCCAAAAAAAATTTCGAAGCCTTGTCAGTCCCGTGTTATAGGAAATCAACGATAGATAGGCGTTAATTTAACTTCGTAGTTTGATTCCTCACAAGTGGCTCGAAATCTCGTACTGTGACACCACGATGTCTATGGGCAGGTTAGAAGGTACAGTAGACATCAGCTGTGTTCCATCATGAGAGAGTGTTTGTTCCATCACTTCCTGGTTATCATGCAGCGTCGTACAAATTTACGAATCTGCTTAGGCACTCGCGTTGGGTTATTTTTGTGACTGCACTGTTCTGCGGCTTGCGAATATTATTATTTTTTTACATGATTTGAACTACAATGAGTAGTGAGCATATTTTTTTTCTTCTCGTGACGTTGCATTTATAAAAATGTATTTTGTTTTGTGTTACAATTTGGCAAATCTCGCATGTCATTGCGAATAGTAGTTGAAGTAAATTATGAGCAACCTTTTTATATTTTCGTGAATCTTCTTTCATTTGTTTTTTCGATAATTCTAGTGGAGGCTAACCATTTGAAAAAAATAGTATTAAACACATGATGCTCAGAATCTCAGTTACCTCTAGGTGCTTTAGAGCAAATTTTCGAAGAGAACATTCAAGAATAATAAATCTTCAAGTCAGAGCTTTTATATTTCATTTCTAAAGGTGTGTTCTTATAAGACACGTGTTTTCCACCTGCGTCCAAGGCTGACCATTCAAGCTGGCCGCAGCGGAAGCCATGGTTCGGCCTCCTTACATGGCAGTCCCCAGGTCTCGCACAAAAACCCTGCTGACATATTTTATAGACCTGCTGGCGAACTCAGGGGCTCATTGAGCTCTATACCTTAGAGGTAATTATTCTCCCCTATTATAGTGGCGAATTTTATGCAAATTTGCTCCGTGAATTCGGGAGTGCTGCGAAAGTTTTCCAGGAGAGATTAGTTTTCTTCAAACAAAATTAAATGAGTTTCTAAATGAAGGACTTTTCTCGTTTTTTATGCGGGCAATTTGCATTACTTTAGGGCTTTGTCGCTGTCTCCACAGTAATCGTTGGGACGTTGTCTTTTTGCTGATTTATTATGTAAGTTTCAAAAGGTAATGAAAGTTAAGGCTTAGGTTATGTTATGTTAGGTCATGAGCTAAAAAAATAGGTAGACCTTCTTTTTTTTAAAATGAAATAATATTTTGTTAGGTTAAAGATCATCTTTTTTCAGTTCTCTGCTGTCTTGTTTTTCATCATTTTTGACATTCTTCTTCAACTTTTATTTTTTTTCTAACTTGCTTATTCAACTTACTGTTTCTATGCGCTGGGGATCCTGTGCGGGAACACACCTTGTGCATAGTTTCTCCATTCCTTCAACGCCATACTAAATGGGGTCTTCCTCATTTCTTCCTTTGAACATCCTTGTTGTGAAAAGAGAGGCTAAAACAAAGCTTATAATCAATGAACATTAGGGTTTTGTTTTTTCCATCGCTACTGACCTCAATTTTGCAATGACTTATTTTTGGCTGCTATTATTCAAGATGGAATATGTGTACATTGCAATTGGTATCATGAATAGCTAAGTAATGAAAATCTTAAAATGCTTCAAATTTTGGGTATCTATTTTTCAGATTTAAAAGTTGTGAATAATTGCCGAATTAAAATGCTTGCAATTAGAAGTCTAGGTGCATAAAGTATCAAAAATACAGCACTACTGAAGTTCTCAGATTTTCGCTTTTGTTTGCCAGGCTTGGTTTGCCAGGCTTGGTTTGCCCATCACTTTACCATAACTCATGCCCTTTCTGCGTAGATTCCACGTTCCCTAAACTCCATGCTAAATGGTGCCTTCCTCCTTCCTCTCTTTGGATCGCCTTTTTAGCGGATAGGGAGGCTTAAACTAACTAATAATCTAATCTAATCTTTACCATAACTCAAACCAAACGTGAAAGAAGCTGATTTGACGCTATGCAGTCAACTTTTCCTGGATGGCTTCACTCTAGCTTTCGTTTACTGCAGCACTGCACTAGAAAAAGCTTTGAAAAAGCAGCAAAAGATCGCGCATAGAACAGTGTCGTCTGGGCTGGACCACGACCAGAAAGACCGGTTCTGCACTGCGGCGTACTGCTCTGCTCCGCACCTGCCTACGCCGTCTGTCTCCTGCTGCTCCCGCATTGCAGTGTTTGGACTGTTTGGGGCGAGTGTTTCTTTAAGTAAAACACGCTGGGTTTACACGCACTCGCACGCATTTTGAAATTAAACACGCAGTAAAACATGCACTCATGTTGATGTTTTCATTACTAGCCAAGTAACCGAGCTAGTGTTTTGTTGGTTGCATTTGCGTCAAACGACACAACTCATCAGGCGTTTATTTATTATAATTAAGCTTTAAATTACCAATACATCTGTTTACACAATGAACATAATAAATCCCGTTCTGTACTGAATTTTTTTCAAGCTACTTGGTTTATTTGTCAACTGTCTCACTTTCCTTTTTCATCAGTAATGTAAACACTATACTGGGGGATATGAGGCAGAAAATTCCCTTCTTACATCAGTTACAGTATTGTAAGTAGTACATTGTACTAATAACACACCGTTGCTCTGCTCATTATGTATGCTCAGCAGTATTTAAAATTCCGAGACAAAATACGTAATTTAAAACATTTTTGTTTTAATTTTCTTCTCGTTTCGCTAAATACCGCATGTCACACAGCTACTCGAAACCTCACCCAAGATTGGAATCTCTTTTGGATGAAAAGAAAACCAGCAAATCGACGACGAAAACAGCGACGGCCGAACCAATCCCAAGGTGAAGCAGAAGCCAGGTTATCGCACGAGTGTTGGAGGTCTCGGAGCGCTTCATGTGATGTAATTGAACTGGAAGCCGAAATGAACATTTCTCGAAGCGAGAAAGTGAACTAAACGGCAGTGATGAAATGAAAGTCAGACACTGGAAGGACAATGTTTTGCAAGAGAACTATACTGGATAAGACCCGTGACTTGCATCTATCTGACAGACTGACGGCAGACACGCGCTGGCGAGAGCTGCAATTGGTGTAAAATGAATTGGAAAATATAGTTAGTACAAAAAAAACTCGAAATAATAATATGAGCAATAAGTTGGACACAACGGATTAGAGGAGGAAGGCCAAGTCAAGAGATAGGGCAGCGCAGAGAACACTACCTCGGAAGTAAAAAAATTATACTGACATTTTTGCTAGGATTATTTTTATTTCATTGTTTTTGAGGTTTTAAAGTACATGAATCATAGATGTGCATCAGTACCACAAAAAATCAGTACAGTTTGAGTACTGGGACAACTGGAAGCGACACGTTTCATCTGTGGCACTGACTTTGCAATTCGAACTTTCTTAGACATGGACACAGAAAAAATGTATCCATGTTGACAAAAATTGGGATTCAAATTTGTTTTTTGATTTTTTGATTTAATCTGGCGATGAAACTCGCATCCCTGAAATGCTCATTGAGTACTTTCATCCGCTCATGAAGAATGCGATGGTTACAGATAAGTAAAATTATACACTCGCATATGTAGAGATACATGACGGCCATTGGTATTGTGATTCCCCATTGATAAACAGTTGTAAATCTGTTACTTATATTGCAGGTGCTTGTTATTCCTTTATATGCAAAATTGTTCTCTATTTCTACACTCTGCGCTAAAACTCTGTGGTTTTGTTTGCTAGAACATGTCATTTTATTCGACCGTTATAACATAGTAGTGTCGCTTATCATAGTATAAGATGAATATTATTTTGATTCATCCTCGTTTTTTCTGCCGGATACTGTTATGAGACAGTTACATTCTTCACAATGTTTGGGTCATATTCAAGATCTCCACAAAGTCAAAACGATTGCAGCAAATTCTTACTGACTCCAATGCGCTTTCTTCTCAAATGATGACATGTCAGAAATGTTTGAAACAACTTCTATTTTTAAATGTTATCTTTATTTTTTCCAGTTTGTATTCAGGTGGATCTTGTAACAATTACACATACGTCTTGAAGGAAGAAGCTGCTCGTTTCAGGCGGGATAAAGGCTCCTCCAAGGAAGTACAACTAGTGAACTTTGAAGATAAGCGCTTCCTGAGGGAAGACATGAGGTCCACAACTAAAGCTTAGGCAGGCCTTCCTGATGTTCAAAGAGAATAGGTATATGGCTATGTCACAGACCATCTTTATATCATTCACTTCTGTCCTTTACTTCAGCACTTATTACTTTTTCTTCAACTGTTATACTGTTCCATGAATTTCTTCCAATCTCACTCTTCCTAATTGCGAGGATTATTCTGTTGGAAGACAATGGAGCACAGGTTCCACGTTCCCTTAATTCAATACTAAATTGCGCCTTCCTCTTCGCTCATTAACACATTTTATGTAGCTAGGGTGGCTTCAACAAACTTATAACCTTACTGTGCTGTAACGATAGTAACCAGCAGACATTGCTGCCATCATAGTGCGTAAAATTATTCAGCTACTCTAAATATCCTATTTACAAACAAAATCATTTCAATTGTGAGTTGGTTTGGCTATTCAATCCCAGAGGAGTAAAAATTTATAAAGCGTATTGTTGTCAAAGTTCTATTGTGGAACTTCAGCACATCGTTTTCCACGTTAATCATCTATTTTATTGCAATTGAGTGATGTTTGCGAACTCTCTGCGACGAAGTGGCTCCGATCTCTTCCTCCAACACACTCGCGACCCCGCAGTCAACACGTGAGGCAGCCCTTGCCTGGAGAGGTTCTCGCTTTATTTCTGTAACACATGTGGTCTGACTAATTGAACATTCGAGTCATACGATGGCCTTATGCGAGTCATGCGTCATTGCCTTATTGCATTTGAATTAGAAATAAAATCCATGTCTGTAAATATGTTCACTGTAATGAACAAAGTTGTAATTTTTGTAATATAATCAAGGTCGCAAAATAACCTCTCTGGAATACTTGTATTGTAATGGTGAGCTAAGTTTCACTGGTACATGAATCTTTAAAGGAAACTGTTCGCCAGCCCTAAAACTGCAGCGAGTTCATTTCTCTTGAAGACGGTTGCTCTCTGCTCATGTAACCAAAATAACTTGTACAAAAATAACAATGCTGTGCAAGTGAGAGAATAAATTCCAAATCAGGAGGCATTTGTATGCATGCTAAAGAATAAATTCCGTGTCAGGAAGCGTTTGTAATTTAAAAAATAAATTCTGGATCAGGTGGGAATGTAATTTGAAGAATAAAGTCCAGATCAGGAGGTTTGTGTGATTCAACATTGACGAGTCCTCTAGCCAAGGACTTCTCTCAGGGTCCCAACCCGCAGAGTGGCGTGGTGTGGCCTGGCTCTGCGCTCGGCCCTACAGTGCTGGGACCAGTTGCCGGCCATTCCCTACTGCGCGGCTGTTTGGTCTTCACACGAAAAAAGTTGCTCTGCTCAATTATGATAGCTCTAATTAAACTTAGTTTATATACCCAATAATGGGAACACTAGAAAAAATATCTGCCTAAGCGGCGAGATTAATCGTTCAAGTAGAATTTGCTGCGACGCAGCCACTCATGATATTTTAGCTGCTACTGTTTTAGGAGCAGTTAGAGAATTATATGGTCGGTGATTGAGGGAGGGTTGTGGAATATTTAGCGGGAGGTTTATTGCGGGGAAGGTGCGTGGCATTCAATGCCCTTAACATTAGTGAAGGATTTATCCTTGATTTATGCACTGAATCGTTTCCTTGTCTGTTCATCGCCTACGAGGTACATCAATTCGAATGAATTTAAATTTGGTATGAGTCAAGTTATAAATACCATGTCTTTTTATAACGATTGGCATGGCTATTGCGTGGAAATAAGTGTTCAATGTTTGATCGTTTTACGGAATAAATATGAATGAGGACACATTTTGTTGTGCCATATTCTATATTTTTTTCAATTTAGTAGATGTCTAAAGAGTGTTTAAACTAACTACTACATTCGACCATCAAATTCCTTCAATTAGATTAGATGGTCCCGCAAATTTACCCTGTGTACAACTAAATTTTTGTCTGCCTACTCTTTTCTGCCATGACCTGAGTTCTTTCCATGTTAAATTAACGTAACAGTGCACTTTTTTTCAACTTTCTCTGCCTCAAACATTATTTCTGCGCTCGAACATCGGATTTTTCACTGGAGTACGGCGGCCGCTACGAGCGACGGCGGGTTCGAAGCACAGGCTGCTGTGTGGGGAACAAAGTGAGCCTCATGTCTTCCTCATGGGAATTTTCGTTTCCATTAGCAGACCGGAAATCGAAAGACTGTTTTGTCGGGAGCACCTAATGCTTCTCTTCACCAACGGCCTCTCCTGACGCGGCCGAGCTGCTGGCTTTCAGGCCGCTTTTTGTAATGAAGTTTGTGCAGTACATTCAGTGGTGTTCGATGCCCAGTACTATCCAGAGAAGGTGTTGGCTGTATTATCCAGTGACGTTGGACTGCGATATTATTATGTAGTAATGTTGTATTATTCAGTAGTATTGGGCCGTAGTACAAGTATGTGGGAGAGCTGGGTCGAAGTATTATTCAGTGCAGATGTGTTATTGAGTGGATGCGTTGGGTGGCAATATCATTCAGTGGGTGTGTATCATTGAGTGGAAAGGTTGGGTTGCAGTGTTATTCAGAGGAGGTGTTGGGTAACAGTAGTATTCAAGAGACATTGTTTTTGTTGCTGCTACGTGATCAATTGGTTCGCTACCTCATAGAGGTGAGGCGTTAGAGAGTTGCATCCTGCGGTGGTGGCACAGGTACGCCTCACGGCCAGACCCGCTGTCATAACGATACGTGGCCACGAAACTGAGGTCGCCAGTGTTTCGCTTCCGTTTGTGTCGATGCTTACGGGAACTTGACGGCACCCTCTCACCACAAGTGTCGATAGTTCGATGAAATATCACTTTTTCATTGCGATAAAAAACACTCAAACTCTCACATCTTCGAGATCGGAGCGTGCATTTCAATAACACTCTGTATCGTTTGAATTTATCGGGAATATTTTCCTGGGCAGCTTCTCCGTTGACCTTTTCGGCGCGAGCGCTGTGTTGACACTCTTTGTACATATTGCATGTGATGTTATCTAAACCTACTCTCGAGCAGCGTTCAAATAGATCACTGTAACTCTTGCTCATGCCAGATGCAAGAGTTCTTTGCAAAGGTTACCTCACCTCTTCCTCAAGGAAGTGGGAGCTGGAGAGAAACTGTATTTTATGATTGGACTTGTTTTTTCATACATTTGGATGGTGCTTACGCGCACCGTTTCGTTTTTTACTGAAGGATTGAGAAATCGAGCACAACAAACGCATGTGAACGTCTCTGTTGCAGCTGATAGTGCCTGAAATCGTTGCAGTTACGATTGGATTTATCTCGTCTTCCTTGAATTTTATAATGAAAGGCAGCTTCTTCTACATGGTCCTTCTGACACTATCGCTAGATTCTCTCAGGGGGATACAACTATTGTCTCTATGGGAAGTTGCATTCCCAGAGGGAGAAGATGAGGTCTCGAGCTGCGAGTTAGACTGGTTTTCCTTTTGTTGCATTAAAATTTATTTTTGAAATCCTTGCGGATCATCTTTTCTTCAGTTCACTGCAGTTCTGTTTTTCAGTATCTCTAACTTTCTTCTTCAACTATTTTCTTGTTTCATAATTTTTCTTCACAACTTAATGTTTCTTTTGCGCAGAGTACCTTGTGTGGGAACACACCCGGTGCATAGATTCCGGGTTTCCTAAGCTCCATTCTAAACGGTGCTCCATTTTCCCTCCCTTTGGAAGTTTTTCTGCGGCTAGGGAAACTATGCTGAGCAAGGTCTCCGCAAAGGTTGCATCATGTACATTAGTGTCCTATTAAGACACGTGAATAACTGAAAAATTGACTTCAAAAATCCTTTGTGCTCATTGGGTCCATTTGTTTGTTCCGTATAGCGGCCTCCGAGAATTGTGTACGTACAATACCGAAATGAAATCATTCGTCTTTATCACTCCTTGGAAAGTTTCTCGAGTTTCGAGCTTTTTACTTGACTTGCAAGGCATCTATTCGCACTGTCTCGTCGTTCTTAACGCATTCAGTCGACGATAATTACGGCAGCAGTGAATTTTAGAACAACTTAATAAGAGTCGGAATCCGACTTTGTAGTTCTTCATCAACGCATTGGTAGAAGTGTTGTCGAGTCTGCACAGTTCGCGATGATGGGTTTTTAATTGATGAAACGCTCATGAATGAGATTTTTTTTGTCATGATTTGTGAAAGAAAAGAAGAAAATGGAGAGATCGTACCCGATTGACATTGTGTCTGGCTTTAACTCAACCGCCTTTGTATAAATCTAAAATGAACTCCCCATTGCAGCATTAAATCGCCAACGAGAGCATTGATATTTATAGAGGGATACCGACTTGTGCTCATCTCGCAGGAGATCTGTGTCAACACGAGGATCAGTTACAGCGTATCTGCAAGTGAAGACATGCAGTCAGTGCGTGATGTGCCACAAATACCCAGCACAGTCATGGGTCCTCTTCACATATTCTTCAAAAATCTGAATGTACAATCATAGATTCTTTGTGAAGTGTTTTGTAAAGTTTTCTTGAAGAGAAAGCCGATGAATTCTCGACAATAATTTATTTTTAACATCCCGAAGAGGAGAGAACAGCAGTCGGTCTGATCCAAGCCTGTAATCTCGACGCATCGCTTTAAGCCTACGGAAAGTTGAAGGGATGCCGGCAAAGTTTATTCAGCTCTGATTAATTTTGACTTGTAGACATTGTTGAACGAGGCCCAAAGTGAAACTTCTTATAAATTTTACATTTTACTCTCGTAGTTGTGTGATCAATGGATATTTTATTGGCAACTCATGGAGACGTACACAAGTATTAGTTTTCTCTCAATTTTTGCATATGATTTGGAAATCATACACTAATCTTGCGTGAGACAGAATTTGGCTGTCATAGCTAATCTAGTTTATGTGAAAGTTAAATTTGTCTTACAATCTCTCAGAACAAAAAGAATTCACGATTAACTTGTCTATGCATGCCTGCCTATCATTGTGTACTACGTCTGCACCTCTGAAAAAGCCCGCTAGAGAGGGCTGCGTGCGTCGGGCTCTAACATGCGAGAAAGATTCATAGCATCCCCGAACTTCTTACCTTGATTTAAATTTACCGAATATTTATCTTTTTTGACACTTTTCCAAGTTCCAAATTGCCTTTATGCGGACTCCTTGCATGATCAGTGTCTAGGTGTAATTTCGCAAAGTTTTTTCACAGTATATTTTCGTATCGTCGACGTTAGAACGTTTCCCCTTTTGCCCCTTGTAGCGGGCAATGTCGACCGAGACATCAAAAACTTGCTGCATTTTCAATCTTTTGAATAGCGACAAAACAATTTCACTGAAAAATACAGTTTTACTTCAGTTGAAGTGACGGATAAAACCTTGACAAATCCTTCTACGCTCAGAAACGTCATGACAATCATTACGGTCGTGCATCAGACATAACATTAAAAGATTGATTCTCTCAGGAACAAGGTGATGAGTAAAGTTGTGTTTGCAGCTCATTTCTTCACACTATTAAGTATAATGCTCTGGTCTCATTTTTTGATTGTTTGGTTGATTTTAATAGTGAACTTATTTCAAAGACATGTTAACCGTCTTGAGTGAACTAATAGCGAATCACTTTGCGTAGAACGCAATATTTAAGGATGACGCTAGCCTTGAAACATGTGATGTTGGCTGTCGAAGCGAGCGCACTTCTGCAAGACACGGAACTGCGTTCTGGTAGACCATCATAACGGATCGCATTCTACCGACCTCCAAAGTTAAGGAACTTTATCGACAGGCCTTTGTCAAACTTAGAAGTTGGAGAAAATATTCCACTCTCGTGTTCTGAGCTCATTCTCATTTGATGTGATCTCTTTACAGGGATGGAAGTTCGTAAATTTCATTGCGTTGCGAGAACTTGTCCACTCAAACTGTTTCTTCACTTGAAAATTTTAAATTACTCATGAAACAGTATAAATCACAGGGTTATTAACTTCAACAACTTCAGCTCGGAACAAAGGTATTAGCCTAATATGCGAAATTATTTGCGTCTCTATGATGGCTCTCTTGGAAAAGTCTTTGCTGGCACCGTGTGACAATAGGAAGATTGACTCACGCGAGTGCAGGGTTCTATCATTTCTACCAATATAACATCACTGCCAGGTCACAAAAGCGTTCTGTTGTTATGTGTTTTTTTGATGCCATGGGACTAAAAAGATTGAACAGTCCCTTTTTAAAATAATTCATTCGTGTAGTTATAAGGCCACGCAATAGAGGAAAATATAGGTGTGTTGTTATATCCTTTTTACTTTGGGAATTTTTTACCTGCATTACAAACCATAGGTTAAGACAGCTGACGTTGTTGCGATAATATTTGAGATATATCTGCCAAGGTGGTTATACTGAAGTTTCTGCTGCTGTTGGAAAGATAATTCAAATAACTTAAAGTACATGGTTCCCAGAAAGTGTCAAAACACATCGGGACATTTGTTTATCCGTTCCTAAGGTGCAGACTTTTAAGAATAAGACATTGAAACTTGAGGAAAAGATGTATAATGTAATTATATACATATTTATAAATTTTGAGAACACTTGGCCAACAAAACAAAGGTCGTTGATAAATCCCTAAATCAATAAAATCAATGAGTACCCGGACAATGTTATATATCTGAATCAAAATATCGAAACACCTAACTGGTAATGAAAATGCTCACAACCCGTGACGCAAATAACATTTAAAGGGCAATTTGACGTACTCTAGGAGAAATATAAATTAAAAAAAATATTATTCGAAGACGGGATACTAAACAGTTTCGCCAATTTTCATGGCGAGCAGAAAGCAGCCGCCAAGTGGTGTGAAATCCAACATAATTGAAAACGTAATTACAATTATTCAACTCGAAATATATCTCAGCAATTATTGAAAGTTCCACGGTCAACAGATCATGATACTGTAACAACATTTAGGAATTAGGGTAGCACGATATATCATCTTCAAACCGGCCGCCCAGCCATGGTTGAGGCGAAGACAAGGAGAAATGTTGTCAGACGAGTCCTTGGAAGCCTCAGATTTACTCGTGAGAATATTCATGATTAATTGCATGAATCAGCTGTGAATATCAGTCTCGCCTCAGTGCCCAACATCTAGCACAAGGCTGACTTGAAAGAACGCCGTCCATTTTAAGACGCTATTATTAATAATACCTTGCCACCTAACAGCGTGAAGGCTACTAGAGAAAACTTAGAGAAGCCTGTTTCTCATTTGAGTAGTATGCTATGGTTGGACGAAACAAAAATCAAAATTTTTGGCCAAAATTATACAAATAATGCGCAGAACTGACGAAACAAATAACCCTAAGAACACCTTCCCAGAGTCATGCTCGGAGGAGATTCACTGATGCTATGGGTGGGGTTCATTTAGCGTAGCTGGTGTTAGCAGTCTTTATAGAACTAAAAGAATCCTGAAAAATATTACTTGGAGAGACCCACAATTTTTATTTATTTATTTATTTTTTTGTGCAGGAAGATTCACGGAAATTAAGTACAGGACACCGTTGAATCTTTCAGCACGATTGAGATCCTAAACGTATATCAAAGATTGTGATCAAATGACTTCAAAACTTGAAAATTGAAGTGTTGGACAGTTCATCTCAGTCACCGGATCTCTATCCGATTGAGAATCTTTGGTGTTATTCTGAAACTCAAATTTACCAAACAAGGCAAAAGAACTTGGTTGAATTAGAAGCAGCCTGTCATGGGAAATGGGTCAAGATAACTCATAACTGTTGTTTTAACTCAGTTAAGAATAATAGATTGAAGCAGGCAAGCGATCTAGAATTTCACATCATTGACTATCGATAAGATGTACACGGTCACGTTTAATTACTTTTGTTTGGTATCACATACGTTTTCCAAAATATAAAGTCAAGTATGGAAATGAATTTCATACCTTATCCCCTACCTTCACAATCCCATCTACTGCAATTTGTAAAATATAAACGAAAAAATATTATTCCGAGGTGTCTGGACTCAATTATTCCCAATTATTCAGGAGGTGGAACGCAGTATTATGCTACGTAGATTTAACTAGCTATTAATTTTGTCTTGGGCCTAGAATTACTCTAGTGTATTTCTTGCTCGGGATCATTTAAATCTTTAATTCGACCATAAAATGGCAGTTTATTCAATTTCCTTGTTGGTTAACGAAGCCACTTGATATACACTGAAAGTGTGAATATTTTTTCTCGCAGTTGTGTACATTAAAATAAATATCAAGCTTTTGACGTTCCCACACAAAACAATTTAGGGTTATAACCTTCCTCGCAGCAGCCGCAGCTCAACACCAACCACAGAGCACACCCTGCACAGGGAATCTCTGGAGCGGCCGTGATTTTTTGGTGATGAACTTCACACCCGCGGCACCTCGGCCGCGCGCTCTGCGCACTTCCCAGCGCGTCCCCTGCCACGGCCGTACTTCTCAAGGGCGCGCACACGCCGCACGTGTGACTGAACTGTAGCAGACGTCCGAGATGCGGCAGCGTGCGCGTTGCCTCGGAATGTCGGAGAACAAACCCACGACAAATGCTGTGTTGGAGCCTCATTTTCAAACAATTTGTGCTTTCGTCGTTGTGCGTCCTTCCTCAAGTCGTTTTAGGATTCGTGTTCCCAGCTGCACCTCTACGACAACGTGAATTTTTATTTTAAAGTCCAGCCATGAATCTCAATTTACAGAATAATGAACGGGAGATCGTGCGGTAGCTCGTGTTGGTGTTGCGTGCGAGTGCAAGTTTGAGCAAATAAATGAGAATTATTCAACTTACCGCTTCAAGAGGCAATTCTTCTCCTTAAAGCATTACTGCTGAGCAGTGACCTAAAGATAATGCGTGCGTGTGACATTTTTGCCTTTAGAAGTTACTGCCATATCAGTGACAATAGCATGCAGCTTTCTACATAACTGCTGAGAAATTTACTACAAATGTTTCAGTTCGATTTATCAACAGCTGATGATTTCACACATATGGTAGTGTAAGCATGTGGGAAGAGCGTACGCTTTGTTTAAATTGGAAAATTAATAAGAATGTGCTCAAGTATCGTTGAGGTTAGGTTTCTTCACCATTACATTTTTAAGATTTTGAAAAAATTTACCTGTGAGTTCCACTCCTAATTATTTAGAATACTTGGAATTGAAGCATGAAATGAAATTTTTAATGAAGGTCATTTTTATCAGGTGGAAATCTTGGTAATCTCATTAATATGAGAAAATCGCCTGAAACTTCCCAAGTTTATCTTCGTCAGTTCATCTCGATGTAATAAAATGGCGTCAAAAAAATTCAGGGCGATTTTTCCAAACTCGCTTTGCCTCGATGCCCTTGTACACTGTTTCATGCATTTCAGCACCAAATACACACATGAACACACATTAAATCTAAATCACCTGATGTTTATTCAGAAATAAAATTGTTTTGCTCGCTCCTCGAGCTGCACTTTAAGTGCGCAATAATCAGGACAGGCTGGCATTCTGAAGGCGGCCTACATCTGCTCATGAGATCAAAGCCTGTGCAGCCTGATGAGTTATTTTTACGGACGACGTGTGGGTGAGATTAAGTTTCATGCAATCTGCTCTGGAACCGACAGCCCCACAAATCGAGTCAGAAAGTTGTCTGTTTTTTCGACTCTTACTTGTTCTTCATTGTGTGACATGAGCATCACTTGTGATTTGCATTGTGCGCGCGAATTGTGCTGTTCAAGTGACTTAAATTTAATCAATCACTTTTAACGAGATGAAAATTATTTTCATCGTGATGTCCAATGAACAGCATTTCGAAGGTAATCCAGCTCTGTCAAGAGCATGTTTTCACTTGATTCCTTAGCACAACTTTTACTGAGCTGTTCAGAGACGGGCAAGTGGTAAGCTTCTCGTGGTTTGATCCTGCTTTGTGAATAAGTGTTAGGTTCTCATCATTGTAATGTGGTTTGATCCTGCTTTGTGAATAAGTGTTAGGTTCTCATCATTGTAATGTGGTTTGATCCTGCTTTGTAAATAAGTGTTAGGTTCTCATCATTGTAATGTGGTTTGATCCTGCTTTGTAAATAAGTGTTAGGTTCTCATCATTGTAATGTGGTTTGATCCTGCTTTGTAAATAAGTGTTAGGTTCTCATCATTGTAAATGTGGTTTGATCCTGCTTTGTAAATAGGTGTTAGGTTCTCATCGTAGTTACCAAGGTCGAAGAATTCAGCTAGTGAAGTCCTGACGCAACTGCGCAGTCAAACGCTGTAATAGAAGAGCAAGCCAACTGAGTAGTTTTTTCACTTTGAGATTATTTTTCCGGATAAATTCCTTTATTTAACTTGTACAACATTTATTCTCGTGGTGGGTTGTAATTTATCTCAAAATATCATTCGCTGTCATATCAGGACGGAATAGCTTCTTACGCATAGAATTTTGTTGTGCAGTAAACTTCCTGTTGTTACATATTTCCCAACCACACACATGAACAAAAGGCATTGGAACAGCGCACCACTTCTCGAACAGATGTTAGTGAATAAAATTCAACATCATTCCTCGTTGTTTGTCTTAAAATTATTATTCTATCACAATGACGATATATGCAAGTGTGTGCGTTTGTAATGTTAATTTGCTTATGAATAAGTTTCATTCTATTTTCCCTTGGATTCTATTTTCCTTCGATGCTTTATCTATTCGCATATCTCCATCATCGTTCAATTTTTGATTTCCTTGGTGGATTCTTATTGCAGCTGAAACACTCTTTGAGTCAATACAGTGATTAGAATCATTGTATATGAAGTCTTCGCACACTCTACCTGTTTTTATCTCATGCGTTAATTCCTTGGCATTTATATATTGAGGTTAAAGAGGCAAGAGAGCAGAGTGAAGCTGCGATGGCTGATGTAACTGATGCTTGTATCTACCTTGTCGCTGCGATGTTGCTCTGACCAGCGGCTGTGTTTTGACTCTTGAACTATTCGGCTGCCTCATTCGTGATCCTTTGCCCAAATCATTCTAATTCAACTAAGCAGCTAGTGAATTGTGGCAAAATGAACGAGAATAGCAGAACTGACCTCAATTTTTAAAACTCTGGCGCCGCAGCTTGTTGTGACTAACTCAATTGTTATTCTCGTACCGGGAAGCTGAGTATTGTTTCATGGGCTTTATTTGGTTTTGTATACAAAGTTTCTCACAGTAAAGGAAATCCGATTTTGAACACATAAGCCTATCTTTTAGCTGTTTTAACACTTCGACTGCAATTGGCTAAAATGAAGTTGATTGTTCAATTCAAATTTAAAGTCAAGTGTAGTAAGCAATTTTGAAAATAGTAAATATTAACTGAATTGTTCCTTCATATAGTTTTATTTTTTAAAATATTTACAAAAATTGAGTTCGTAGGTCAGCAACATTAAGAAAATCCTCTCCGTGTTTCAAAGAAACATCAAAGAAAATCCCGTGCGGTCAAAATGTTGAGTGAATCACTGCTTAGTATTTCATTACGTGGAACGCGACATTTGGTTAATCAACTTTTCAACGCAGTGAAATATTTAGATAAGATTTGAGTAATATCCATTCGTCTCTCCGTGATACTTTACAGTCGTTCGAAAAATGTTAAATTTTGTGTTATTCCTTTTCGTTTGATTTTGTTTTCAATTCTTTGTTTATCGCCCCTTCACATCCAACCACTCGCATTTACCCACGTGCAGGGCAGACTCCATGTCTGCCAACTGCTAGTCTCTGACGGCTACAGAGCGTCTCTGTTGCAAGGCCTCGCCTGCATCTATACGTGAAGGACGCAGAAGCTCAACACTGTGATCAGATAGAAGAATTCATCATTAAACCGTGACGGCTTGCCTAGGAAAACTTTCTTATAAATACACCTAATGTGATGTTCTATAATTTATTTAAAGTAACGCACAGTTTTTTGCTTGCGTCTAATGCGCTGAGAACAGGCAAGACTTCATGAGTAATAGACTAGTTAACACGTTAACTTGAGGAAAATTATATTAATATAAGCACGCGGAATTTTAAAATCATGTCTATTCAACTGTTCGTATGCGTATTTCTTCTCGTCGCTTCAGTACTTCATTGTGGCCTCATTTTTTTATTTACACGTTTCTTTTATAAGCAAGCTTTGAGCCACGACAGAACTTTGTCCCTCAAGTTATGGACAGTACCAGTTAATTGCACTATAAGACGAGTTCATTTTCAAAGCGTCCCAAATTTTTTTCGTCGCGCATCAGTCACGCGCAGGTCGTTCCGGCCTCCGCGTTGCTGGATGCTCGTCCTTCACTGCCACTGGAGCCCGAAATTCTCAAGCGTTGCATTCGATGCGTATTACTTTACATGGAGAAATTTCCTCATTGTTGCAGAAAGAAGTTTTGCGGTAACAGAGTTTGCGAACCTTTCTGTTGTTGCATATTGCAAATTTTTTGCATTGAGTTTCCAACGTAAACCAGTCGACACTTTCGAAAGCAAGTTCTGAACCGCTGCGAAAAAGTTGCGAAAACGTCTGTTTCGAGGGCGCAAGTGTGCTTGTAAACTAAGCAACGCTCCTTCCAGAAAATCGTTCTCAAAGTTTATGTTCTCACAGTTGATGTATCTTCTAAATATTCTTCATTGAATGTTTCTGTCAATTTCCTTCACTGTGTTTGAAGAGTCTTAACAATATTGTAGAGCATTTGGACATTCAATTAGGACATTTAATTAAATCTCGTGAACATTGAAACGAAGTCAAAGTTCGCTGCTAACATCCCTCCCTTTGGTACATTGTCATCAGCACGACCTAGCAGGCAGCATCATTTTGCAAAATTTGCTTAATTGCTTAGATTCTCAAACAAGTAATGAGGACTCAAAAGTGCTCATCCGCCTGAAATATGGTAGTCTGAGCTATGCTCTATGTGGTATACCTGGGTGGTGGCTTAGAGTGCGCTTGACTTGCTGTTTTTATACACATTGTAACCTGTGAGGAGGGGCACCTGGTAAATAATTTTCTCGTTTTTATCAGTCCACAAAAATTATCATTTCAGTTTTTTTTAAATAGCCTTTGTTGTGGCCAGGGGGTGTTGAACTAACTAATGAAGCAATAGGCTTGCCTGTTACATTAATCTTTGCAAACACTAGTTCATATTCTCTCAAATTACCTTATCATTCATTAAACCGTTGAAATCTGACTTGAATCTTGACAGGGCATCCTTGAGTTGTTCTTCTGTAGTGCTTTTTTACTTTACTCGCCTAGAAATCAGATGTAGGCTATCCCTCTCGTATCATTCTTAATTTATCTTTTGGACTAATTTTACACCGCAAAGCTTGGCTCTGTTGCGATGCCAGCAGGTGCATCAAGCTAAGATGCGTGCGCAACATCGTCTGCAAATGTTTCCTTTCAAGACTCAAACATTAATTTACGATTGAATGAGCTGCTCTCTAGTGTTTTGTTTCTTAATCAATGACCTGCGAAGGTTTTTTAGTGTCTCTCTTTTTGCAAATAATATTTTAGATCCGCTGTACTTCATATATCTGTTGGGGTTATTTCACAACCATCAATAAGCAAATGAAAAACATCAATGTTACGAAAAGAGAAATACGTCTCACCCACGTATCTCTCCGTTGTGTCTCGAAAGTATCCATTAACTTGTAAGAGAAATGTTTTCGTCAAACATAAAAGCATTTTTAACACGTTGACTACATATTAGGACATTTGTGTACCACTAGGTACATAGCTCATTTTCGTACCGGTGTAAACGAATTTGAATTATTTCACAAACGTTTTAAAAATAAATTTGCCGTACGAGGCAAAATGTAATCGTGTAACTATACTTTTCACTCCTCTTTAAAGGATTGAAATGTATTCGAGCAGTAAAGCCGGTCTTTCAATTCTGCTTCTTATAACCTAACCCAACCAACCGTGGAGACTGCCTAAACGTCGTCAACGTGTTAAAATCTACTCTACAAATCCTCCAGAACCTCTCCCACCTTCAATGTTCTCGCTGCGAAAGTGTCAACATCCCAACTTCGTAAAGGACGCCGTAATAACGGCTTGCCTGCGCTGCTACCACGCTTCCTTCGACACATGAACGCTTGAACTTCACCTTCTTTACATATGCTCTTCAACTCTGACGTCAAGACACCACGTGGAGTAAATTTCTGAGCCTTAGTACCTTCGAACATTTAGAATTTGGCTTAATTAAAAAGAACAGGCGCACGATTCATTTCCTAAATCAACCAAGCATAATTAAAAGTATTTTTACTAATTTACATCTACGTGTTTGATCGTTACCTAGTTTTCAGCATGTGTGATCCTAGCCGTAGTCGTCAGATGGTTTGGATGCATACCCTCAGAGGTGAAGCTGTCGTCACGGTGCGAGGCTTGGAAACTCGACATCTACGCGGGGATTTCAATAGTGGGCGATATCTCTGCACCTTGTGTGAAGATCACTTAACATGAACTTGTGTGTCTGGCTCAATTGTTAGGTCTGACCTATTAAGCATCATCTGCTCCGAAATTACTTCAAAGGATGGGAAAATAACTTTTCGTAAGATAAACCATTTAAGAATTTGTAAAATGCATTAGTTAATAATTACTAAGTCTATAATCATGTTTCTTTCTTAATAGTTTTGTGAAATATTACTGTCAATATAATCAGTCATCGACTTAAAAAAGGAAATGAACACTTTTAAGCGTCTTCAATTTCATGTTGCTAGGGTGAGCGACAGAGAGAGAGAGAGAGAAAGAGCTGAAAGTGAAGCTTACAAAGAGAGTCGCTAACCGCTAACAGAACATTCAGAAATGCTGTTTTACCTTGAAATTTCGACTGTATTGATGTGATTTTCGCTGTAAAAAAATAATTTAAGAGAACCATACACCTTTTGCAATTTTTTTTATATTTGTAAACTAATGCTTATGAACGTTGACAAATTGGTAAAACGAATGAAAAAAATAGGGGCCACCCGATAAGAAATTTTCGATTTGCTTCATGGGAAATGAGTTACAGCAAAGAATACGGAAAATAGTAAAGGTACGGGAAACCTTACTCCACATCAAATTTCAACCTGTAGGCGTCAAACAAGTGTCATTTGAAAGACCAACACTGGGCAACATAGCTGAGGTAGGAATGCTCGAAACTCATTTAGGTTTTGAAGAAATTTTGAATCAAAAACAATTTTTGAAAAATTGCCAAAAAATTCTATTTTTTTTTTACTCTGACGGCCTGCAGTTTTTACCTAATTCGAAAATCTCAAGTTGGTACTTCAGGGCTTTAGCCCTATTATTCTTCTTTTAAAAAACTTCTCACGATTCCCTACAACAAAAATCGTAGGATTAGGATTTGGCGTGAGGGAAATTTCAGGTTTCCTCGTAAGCAAAAAAACAAAATGACATTTTCACAAACAAACACTTTGTTTGTTAGTACATAAGCTTAGTACATAAATTTATTTCTTGTTCATATTTTTTTTTTGTGATTAAAAAAGTTTTAAAAGTTTAGTTTTCATAAAGTAAAAGTATTTTGTTCGAAATAAACTTTTTTTTGCATAAAAACATTTCTTCCTCACCACCACTCTACCCATGGTGAGCGTTTTAGTGCGTGCACGCCTGTAAAATTTATTGTGGATATTCAGCACATGTATAGCTCCTATTTAGGGCAAAAAAAAAAATTTGTATAGTTTTTTGCCTAAAAAAAGGTGTACGGTGAAGTCTCTTATTGAAAGAATTATGATGGTATAATATGAATGTAAATTGACTCTATTTTGAGACGGTGGGAGGTCTCTAAATATCTCATTGACGCGATTCATGAAAGCGAGATTCTGTTCTCAAAAACGGAATCAACGGCTTACACGAAAAAGAATACAGAGACTTCTTCCGTTATTTTTGATTTTGAAATAATATCTCAAGATATGCTGGGTCATAAACAACTAATACTGCAAAGACGAGATAAAAATAAACTAATAAATAGGATCATAACATTAACAGTATATTATACCGTGAACTCTAGGCTATACAGCCATCGTGTGTGATGCAATATGAAGGATGAGATAAATATACATCACCCAGAGGTCTTGTTGACAGTCAGTTTTTATGACAGAGCGCTGTCCGACGACATCATCAGCCCCATTAAAATCTGGTGGTTTAAAATATAGCTCCAATTTCCGCCACTGTGAGCCGCTCGAAATGCTTCCGCTTCAGTATGACAAGTTTTTTCGCTCACGTGAAGCCCTGATGTGGCAACTAATATTTTAAAGTCATGCATTTTGTCGAGCAGTTTTCTTTGATGTCGCGCGGCGGTGCAGCGGAGCGCGTGCGCTACTGCAGTAAAATAAAAATGAAAATTGTGACTCGTGATCGTTTTCGCTCTTCACATCTCTGTAAACATGAAGGCAAACATGCACAGGCCATAGAGCTGGCAATGAATGTTTCGTGTCGCCCCAAATTCTTCATATCAGGCCATCTGCAATGACCGATGCCAGGTGTACGTGCTTGTGCGTAGCCACTTTTTTTCAAATATTTGCTCTCAGGGGGAAGATGTGAAGTCCTATGGTAAAGGTTGGAAAAACCATCCTTTTTTCTAAATAGAAATAGTTTTTCCTTTGTTACGGATAATATTTTTTTCGGTTCACTGCTGCCCTCCTTTTCAGCACCTTTTACTTTCTTCTTTAGCTTATATCTTGTTTCACAAGCTTCTTTCTTAACTGTTTCTGTGCGCAAGAGATCTTGCGTGAGAACACATGATGTACGTAGATTCCTCACTCCCTTGAACACCGTACTGAAGGATGCTTTCTTCCTTCCTCTTTTTAGAACGTGTTTGTTGTGATTTGGGAGGCTTAAACTAACTTATAATCTGATCTAATTTGCTGCATTTGTGCGTTGCTTAGACATCGTTACATCTGCTTGCAGTGTGCACCTGCCTGCAGCCTGCACCCTCCTGCAGTCTCCACCTGCCTGCAGGATGTTTCTGTTTTCAATTTGCACCAGCCTGCAGTCTGTACCAGCCTGCTCCTGTCTGCACCTGCCTGCACCCTCCTGCAGTCTGCAGGAGGCCCAGTCGCCTCACACACACACACGACACGCAGGAGTGACCCGTGCATAACTCAATAAGAGGAGCGCTGATCAGGTGGCAGCAGTAGCAGGTTGGCGGGGCTGGTGCTGGCAACCTGAAGCGCCCCCACGCAGATATCATCTCTACTCGAGCATTCGCCTCCTGGAATAGAATATTTTATTCAATTAAGTAGGAGGACTGTTAGTCTGAGTGGAAGTTCGAGTCTTTGAATAATTTTCTATTTCTCGGCTTCCAGTGATGATGAATGAATGTTGGTATTTTGCTTCATTATCCTATGAAAATATTTTAGTGTTGTGCGTGACATATCTCATAACCGGCGTGTCTTCAGAAGTCATTTAAATATTCTAAAAGCGTAATTTTGCTTTTGAAAATGATCTGAAGGCATATACGTTTTGAGAGGTGAATGTTGAAGTTATTGGTTTAGTTTTGAACGCATCGGAGGGCTTACAGAAGCGCACTTGAGCGCGTGGGCTTCTCGTTGCTTTAATGTGGCCCTACAAGACGCAATTAGCGCAGGAGTGCAGAGTTCAGGAAGCAGTGCTGGGTCAAGTCGCCAGTTCGGGGATGTGTTTCTTGAAATGAAATTGCTGGTACCACAATTGGAACATGAGGTAATAAGCTTAACTTTGGAAGCAACAATAGGCACCTTAGGTGATAAAACTAACTTTGAAAGCAAGAATAAGAGCGTGAGGTAATGAAATTAACTTTGAAAGCAACAATAGGGACGTGAGGTAATGAAATTAACTTTGAAAGCAACAATGGGGACGTGAAGTAATGAAATTAACTTTGAAAGTAACAATAGGGAGGGGAGGTAATGAAATTAACTTTGAAAGCAACAATAGGGACGTGAGGTAATAAAATTAACTTTGGAAGCAAGAATAGGGACGTGAGGTAACAAGTTTAACTTTGGAAGCAACATAAGAGACGTGAGGTTATTTTTGGAAAAAATTCTTCGTAGAGAATGTTGGAAAATGAGAGATTTATTGCCGTACGTCGCTGCGAACGCATAGATAAGAATTTAGTAAGAAATGAAGAGGGTGCTGTGAAGTGGGTGCTGAGACACGTCGGCTCTGAGTGGATGTGATGTGGGGCTTATGTATGAACGTTCCCACCCACGTTTGTGAAGTGAACACTTGAAACTGAGATAAACATCGTCCGATAAATGCGTGAGGGATCAGATGCATGAGGAATAATGTATGAGTGGTGCAATAATGTTAGAGTGAAACATGACTCAGTGTGAGAGGTGACGCATGCTGGAGAGTGTTTTGAATGAAGTCGGTCATGATGTAGTCATGTGATTGTGATCCCTCAGGGGGACACAACAATTGTATTTATGGGACTTGACACTCCCAGGGGGAAATGTGTGAGGGCCCGAGTTGAGAGTTAGGTAGGTCTTCTTTTTGTTGAAATAAAACGTTTTTTTGCTATGTTAAGGGCCCACTTTTTCGGTTCACTGCTGTGCTGTTTTTCAGCACCTAATACCTTCTTCTTCAACTTTTATCTTGTTTCATGAACTTTTTTCCCAACTTACTGTTTCTATGCACCTTCTGCATAGATTCCGCATTCCCTAATATCCATACTAAATGATGCCTTCCTCCTTTCTCTCTTCGATACTCTTTTTTTTGTAGCGGTTAGGAAGGCTTAAACTAACCTATAATGTAATCTAATCCATGTGATTGTGATGACATTTGAATAAGGTAAACGGATCAGTGGCATCTGGTTCTAACTGTGATGAATTCAAGTCGGAAGGTAGATGTGAAAATGACAGTGAAGATTGGATCGATTGAGAAATGGAAGATAAAATGTAAAATTACGGAAGACAGAGCTGAGATTGCGGTAGATAAATAGTGTGTGAGGAGTGACGTATCTTTAAATCTGATTAGATATAGTTCGTTCATGACCTGTAACCTTAAATTAAAATTGCACAAAAACTGTAATGGTTTTATAGGAGGGATTAACCATCCAGAAACGACGTGTTTTACTCAAACCTTTCTCCTCCTGTATGCCTTTTAAATATTAAAAAACGGCATATAAATATGTTTGAACTTCTTTCATCATATTGCAAGTATTTACATCTCCTACACATAAATGTATTTTTTAAATATGATTTCAAAATTTCCTTGCTGTACACTAGACTTCGGTACATGTATCACAATACAAAATGAAAGGTTATGGTGATCTAAGTTGTCTGTAATATGAGAGTACATTAATAATGTCACGTGTGATCAAGACGGTACTCGTAAACTTAGCGCTAGTTTTTTCGCTTCAAAAGCGTCGAGTTGGTGCCTGTTAAAATCTTTATTTTGTTCATGTGCAAAATTTCTTGCGCACAGTTGCTGTATCGTGACCTCATTCATTTTCTTGAGCTAATTAGCTTGGCTTTGTGTGATGTGAGGTATTAAATTAATTTACTTTGAATTAAGTTTTTTTTACGAGAAGTTCTTGAAATCGCGCCATTACTTCAACTCTTGAGTTTTTCAGAGTATGCATGAGTAAACTAAATGGGATTGTCTTGGTATTCTCGGAGTATGCGCGAGTGGGCTGAATGGGATTATCTTGGTATTTTCAGAGTAACCGTGAGTGAACTAAATGGGATTACCTTGGTATCTTCTGAGTTGGCGTGAGTGAACTAAATGGAATTACCTTGGTATTTTCTGAGTTGGCGTGAGTGAACTTAATGGAATTACCTTGGTATTTTCTGAGTTTGCGGGAGTGAACTAAATGGGATTACCTTGGTATTTTCTGAGTTTGCGTGAGTGAACTAAATGGAATTACCTTGGTATTTTCTGAGTTTGCGTGAGTGAACTAAATGGAATTACCTTGGTATTTTCTGAGTTTGCGTGAGTGAACTAAATGGAATTACCTTGGTATTTTCAGAATAACCGTGAGTGAACTAAATGGGATTACCTTGGTATTTTCAGAATAACCGTGAGTGAACTAAATGGAATTACCTTGGTATTTTCAGAATAACCGTGAGTGAACTTAATGGAATTACCTTGGTATTTTCAGAATAACCGTGAGTGAACTAAATGGAATTACCTTGTTATTTTCAGAATAACCGTGAGTGAACTTAATGGAATTACCTTGGTACTTTCAGAATAACCGTGAGTGAACTAAATGGAATTACCTTGTTATTTTCAGAATAACCGTGAGTGAACTAAATGGAATTACCTTGTTATTTTCAGAATAACCGTGAGTGAACTAAATGGAATTACCTTGTTATTTTCAGAATAACCGTGAGTGAACTTAATGGAATTACCTTGGTACTTTCAGAATAACCGTGAGTGAACTTAATGGAATTACCTTGTTATTTTCAGAATAACCGTGAGTGAACTTAATGGAATTACCTTGGTACTTTCAGAATAACCGTGAGTGAACTTAATGGAATTACCTTGTTATTTTCAGAATAACCGTGAGTGAACTAAATGGGATTATCTTGGTTTTTCAGAGCACGCATGAGGGGTCTGAATGGGATTAGCTTGGTATTTGTGAAATTATTCTTAAAGACTCATTCATGCGTTAGTCACTCTGTCGCCAAAACTTGCCCCTCTGCTAAACCTTGTGTCCAGTTCTCACCCTGACTCTGATAATAAATTTAACAAGCGACATTTTCAAAAAGCCTCGCTCATTACGCGCTAAATTGTTATAAAAAATACCTTAAGCTAACACATATTTTCATTATCTGTTCTAATATTACATACCTTGGCTTTATTTTTAATGAAAATCATTAAATAATCATTCGTCATCAACAAGCTTGTTTCCTAAGCATACTGTGGCGCATTTCACGATTGAAGTAAGAGACACCAGGCAACAGCCTACCAAAGTGCAGGGGTTGCGATCGTCGTGCTTAAATTTTTAGCCTGGCGAGAAACCTGGAACTGCGAGACAAGAAATTGTTCGTATAAGTTGTAAAAAAAAGTTCTTAAAACGCCGGCTCAGAACTATGTTTTCAGCTGCGTGAAACTTAATGCAGTTATTGGAACTTGCTCCCAAAAAATTGACGTTCATCCGGAATGAGCGGATGCTGTCAATTAAAATATGAAATGGTAACCGTTGAACGAAGCTTAGAAATTATTAGACTGTCTTAATAAGAATGTTAAATTTAAACACTTACTTTCTTTGCTCTTTTATTCAGAATTAGATATTACATGTCTGTTCCGCAGACTGCGGAAGATGAATGTCACTCTTCAGAATAGGAGCGAAGCTTCAAAGATATCGTTCCTGAAATCTGGAGCTCTGTGCCTGCGACTGCAACAAAAAACTCTCTACTGTAGCATGCTTTAACTTCAAATTCTTTGGTGGTTAAAGTGCTTCTGTTCTAAAGCCCTGCTGAAGCTGCAAATTTTTTCTGCTGACATTGCCCACGACCAGCAAGTGTTTGTAAGTGCATGGCAGAGTGAGTCGCATAAGTAAGTCGTCTAGGGGGAACCATTAGGAGTATCTTTTGGTAAGTGGCCGCTTCTTTAATGAGCTATGAACATAACAATGACTGCCGAAGTTTTAAAACTTCTAAACCAAACGGACTGCACGGAAACGGAACAAATCGTTATTGGTAAAATCTTTCAGCACCAAAACAGGATTATTCAACCCTTTGCTTCCCAACACTCAAATTGTTATTAAGGGAAAAGTTTTCTAAGGTAATTGCAGTCATTACCCCGCAATATCAGCAAAATTAACCTAGCATGTTTTTTCTGCATAAACAGGTGCTTACATCCTTTTTGAATCGAAAAAATTATGCTTTAAAAATGAATGCATCGACGCCAAAAAGTGGTCGAAAAATCTGAGAAAAATCACAAATTAATTTTTGTTTAATTTTATCTGTAAATACAGAACGTATAAAAAACTTGCTCAAGTTAAATAAAAAAGGCATTAAATGTATTTCATACACCATGAAGCTTACACTGAGCGGATACCAATAGCAAATTGCATGTGTCAAACTTCTGGAATGTCTAAAAACATAGTTGTGGGAATGCTATGAATTGCCGTTATTTTGTCATTTGGTTCAAATTATTTCCCTACTAGTTGAATCACCCTGAAATTTTGTCAATTTCCCCTAAACTGGAAGCACAAGCCATCTGGGAAATGAAGTTCCCGTCGGGATGCGAAGGGTTAAGCCGTAATTTTGGGTAATCACTCAATGCATACAAGTGAGAGCATCAGTTCTTCAAGGTTTGAGGTCAGATGGCCCTGCGTGCTGAGTACATTCGCCAAAAGAGCAATGGGAGCTAGAATACAGATGTCCACCTTTGTTCAGTGACAATCCATGTGAGGACAGCTGATGCAGAGAAGATAATGAATCACCTGTCGCTCCCTTCCTGTCAACCCACTGGAAAACTGTGCTTCCAGCCTCCGCTGCTGGCGCTAGGCAAATAAGACCACAGGGAATTAGGCGGAATGGGGCAGAATGGGGTGGGCGGAGTGAGGCTGATTGGGGTGGAATGGGATGAAATGGGCCGAAATGAGGCTGATTGGGGCAGAATGAGGCTGAATGAGGTGAAATATAGCTGAATGAAACTGAATGGGGTGAAATAGAGCTGAATGGAGCTGAGTGGAGGGAAATATAGCTGAATGGAATAGGATACGGCAACAGCGTACAGGCGAGCGGCAAATGCTCGAGTTGGCGCCCAAACCTCACACCGTCACACATCAATCACGCTCTTGCATTGGAACAGAATTAAAAAAATATAACAGTTACATTCGCAATCATCAATCTTCGCGTACAAGCACCTGTACATTTTTTTATGATTGATAACTTGTTCTCACCAGAATGTATTTATGCAATTGAATCATGCAGTCATTTAGCTTTGACAGATTTATTCAGCCGTGATGGCTGTTCAATAAATCCGCCCTAAAGTCATGTATTCGCGCGTGATGAACTGAGGAGCCAATTTTTATTTCAGATATTCCAAAATATTCAATCTAACTGAACTTTTCCACTAGTAATTTTTATTCGGAACGCAGGACTGGATTGCATTTTGCGTTTAAAAAGAGAATATTGGATGACTTTTTGAACATCAAAGCCTTGCACGAACAACAGGCTTCCATTGGTGCCCACCGCAATTGATTAATCTGTCGCTGTAAGCCAGCATTGGTGGCGTTCCAATTGAATACGAATTATGGGCGGCAACTGCCTTGATCACATGCACCTCGGCAGATCCCGGGCCTGATCTGGCGTGGCTTAGACGTGGAATTTATTACTCCGCTAATGGACCTGGATTTACCTTCGATTTTACCCGCTCTCTTCATCCAAGAATTCGTAACAACGCCTGCATTTGTCGAGATGCGACACAACGAACCTGTCTTTTCTTTTGTGCTACAAGCTTGAAATGATCTGTTGAAAAGATCTTTCATTGGTGCAACTTGATGAAGATGCCCTGAGTTTTAATAGGTGTAGTTTTGTGAGTTTCAATACTTTGTTAAAGAAACTTTGAATGCTTAAATAGATTGTTTAAAATTTAACTGACTAATTGTAGGTTCGACTATAAAACCCTCTTGCGTAGCGCATCACTCACCCAATAGGACCTTGCTGTATTAATTACAGCTGTAATTGTATAATTCTTGCGAGCTCAGTTCGACACTGAGTTCGACTTAATTGAAAATTTATTTGAGTTTGAGAGCCTCGATCCAGTTGAGCAATTTGTGTCCAGGTTGAAGACATATCCCAGGTCGGTGATGTTATTGCAGGTCGGTGATATTATTGCAGTTCGAGGAAAATAATTTTTCAATAATCGAATGTTCATTAGGAATTTAAAAACGAGGAACACTACTCGTAGGTTAAACATTATTAAACATTACACATCGTCAAATCTATAAAACGTTTCGGAGTCCTGCTCCATCATCAGTGAGTACAGTCTGAAAAATAGTAAGAAAACAAAAGTTCGTCAGACATGTTAAAAAGAAAAATTGATAAAAAAACTCATGTAAAACTTCCAGCGGATAAGAACTTTTCATACTGTTTAAAACGGGTTTTTCTTTGGATTAGTACAATGATTCCAAAACTCTTAGTTCCGAATCGTTATAAGCATTGCACAATATTTCAATATGTACAATGCACGATATGTACAATGTTTGTACTGCAGTTTTCCTTTCTTTGACCAGTTATGTGAGAAGATGTCTAGAGATTTGGAATTGCTCATCAATCGCTATTTTCCTGACGTAAAATTGTGCCTAATTTCAGCCAATTCATTTAAAATAGGCTCATTTTTTCGGTATAAAGATGTACTTCCGAAGCGAATGAGGGCGTCCTTAGTTTACAAATTTAGTTGTGTACAGTGTACATCAGGCTAAGTCGGTATGACGACCTTGCCGTTTTATATAAGGATTGCCCAGCATCGCGTAGTTAGTTATCGTACCGGGAGGCCTCTTGCACAACCGCCTCATTCGTCTGTGCGACTCCATGCAGAGCAGTGTGGTGCTGGAATCGCTGAAAACCAATTTGAAATATTGTGCAATGCTTTTAATGATTCGGAACTAAGAATTTTGAATCAATGTACATAACCAAAGAAAAACCCGTTTTAAACAGTTTGAATAGTTCTTATCCGCTGGAAGTTTTTACATGAGATTTTTTATCAATTTTTTTTTTCAACGTGTCTGACGAACTTTTGTTTTCTTACGTTTTTCAGACTGTACTCACTGATGATGGAGCAGGACTCCGAAACGTTTTATAGATTTGACGATATATAATATTAAAAAATGCTTGATCTACGAGCAGTGTTTTGTTTTTAAATTCCTATTGCAGGTCGGTGATATTATTGCAGGTCGGTGATATCATTGCAGGTCGGTGGTATTATTGCAGGTCGGGGATATTATTGCAGGTCAGGGATATTATTGCAGGTCGGGGATATTATTGCAGGTCAGGGATATTATTGCAGGTCAGGGATATTATTGCAGGTCGGTGGTATTTTTGCAGGTCGGTGGTATTTTTGTAGGTCGGTGGTATTATTGCAGGTCAGGGATATTATTGCAGTTCAGTGATATTATTGGTGGTCGGCAATCTGGTCCCACACGACGATTTTGTTCCAGCTTGCCAATCCAGTAATCTGCTGAGGTTGACGATCAGGTTTTACACCGACTACGGCGCTTGGCTTGTCCCCGAAACGGCAGAGAGGAAGATATATTATTAGAAATAGGTAATTTGGTTATTTTCCAGAGTTTTAAAAATGTAATCATTTCTTAATAGCATTAACATCGTTAGCATCCTCAATAGCATTTGAGGATGCTAACTACAACAAAATTGTAGAGCTTTAGATGGCAAAGTTAAGTTGCTAGATTATTCAACTAAATTCGTGAATCTAGAGGAAAATTTGTTATGAATTCTGTGAGTTGTAAATGCAACTATTTCGTTAAAAACATAACATTGTTTAAGCTAACTCTCTAATAAATGTATGTCTTAGCTTTCCGTTAACTCCCTATGCATTTTACAGCTTGCAATTCCTTAGAAAGTCTTCGTAACGTTCTCTATATTCAGCCGCATCTCGACGTGCTACATTAGGGTATGTTCTATAGCAGCGTCACAGTCTTCAGCATTAGCATTAAAAATTATGGAGCAGCAAAATGAGGCGATGAAAGTTTACTTGCATAACCAAAAGTTCATCTCCTAGATCTTATCCTTTCAGTATACAGGTGAGAGCGGAGCAGAAGACTGGCGTGAGCGTTCTGCTGTGAGAGCCAAACAACTGCCTCACGGGGGATAAAGTAAATCAAAGGTTTAGGTTAGTTAGCTTTGTCTATCCGATGCTATGGGGACTGGCACCGCAGGGCGGATACTGCTGAGTTATCTCAGCCATAGATTGGGCATCGCAACTTCTGCTTCTCTTTCCAACTTAGATTTTTTTAGTCTTCAAGCTTTTGAGTTCTCTTTTCTTTTACTTTTTTCCCTCTTTCTTAATAACTTGCTTTTTTTCCTTGCGAACTCACCTCATCTTCGAAGCATGCTGCTGTTGTCTGTGCAGGCACGGCGTTGCTCGGTAGCGATACCAGGAGCGGTCTCTAGTCCACCTCCCTTCCTGCCCGCTGCGATACATCAATCATCTTCTTTTGTGACACGCCTGAGCAACTTCGGGCCCATGTTTTTGACAGCCTCTTGATCCACGTCTCATTTCTTTGGCAGCTTCGTTCCTGACTTCCACTGAATTTCCTTCGATTCCCGTCTTCAAATTTACGCAAGATTATTCTCATCTTCCTTGAAGCGTTAAGTTTGATCTACCTTTTTAGGTGACAGAAAATTACTTTTGTAATAGCTCTAGCATTCTCAGATATATCACGTGCTAACGTACCTGACACGGCATGATTGAAAAGAAACCAAAATTAAAAGGATAAAGCTGCCAATTCCCACCCATTTTCATGCACAGCGATGACAGTCGTTGGCCATGCAGCGAACTTCATGTCTAGTATTACATCAATTTGTGCGATCGATGCTCGCTTACTGACAAAGTTTACCTCGGATGTAATATTTCCAGTTCGACGACTCCCATTTCATTGCTCAACTGCTTGATGACCAACGGTTTAAGAATGAAACTATCATGCCACGTACTGCGATGTAACTCTCACACAGATAACGCAGGCCTGACTTTCATTTTTAGCATGAAAACATCGCTATAGATTGAAATGTTAGCTTAGGTAACTTCACTACAGTGTCATCCACGATACCAGTACAACTTATTTTTTTACTAAATGAACCAATTTTTTAGCGGGAATATTTATCTGTTTGTAACGAGGTGCATTAACTGTGTTGCAACATTTGTTAACACTTCCTGGTTCAAGTTGAGGCCACAATGATTGTATTTAATTTTTTACTTCTCAAGGTGAACTAGGACGTGATTCTGTTTTGCTACAATTTTATGTGAGGTGCGTTAAACTCTTTACGAATGTAGAAAAAATTATTTTAATCGTTTTATGAAGGATATTTATCAGTACTCGGATTTTTCGTTAATGAGACCAGAGGAAGTTCAAGTGTCCCTGCAGGGTCCAAGGAATGGGTTGGGATTGGAGGAAAGTCGCATTCCCGTTTCTGACACCATAAAGGCGGAGGTGGTGAGATGTTTTGGGCAGGAATTATAAACAACGAGCTTGAGCTTTGAAAATGGACTCTGTTAACTACTGCAAACTTTTAATTGGAGCTCTTTTCCTCGGCTTGAAAGGAAAAGACTTTTTCCCTTCGCTAAAAGATTGTGTTCATGCAGGACAATGCCCCTCCGCATTTTACTGCGGGAACTAAGACTTTTGGCTTTGATTAGGTTCAAGGAAATAATTCCATGGTATGGTCACCGTTTTGGCCAGAGTTGAAAATGTTTGGGCCATCTTCAACAGAGAAACCTATGCTAACAGAAAGCAATTACATCGAAACAAGAATTATGGAGTTGTGTAAAAGTTACACCGGAATCGGCGGTGCTACGACAGTTGGAAATATAATAGATTCTGTAAATTTTTCTATTTTAGAGGCCAGCCAATTTTACGTTCATTTATAGAAAGAATCTTTTGTTTGTAAGGTTAAAAAAAAAAGTTCCCTAGCGTTGTTCTGCTCATTGTATTGCGATGTTGATATCAATATTGGTTGTTTTTATTTCAAATCTAAAGTAAATTCATGGTTCATGTAAATGACAATATTATCGACCAGTTGATCAGCGGGAATAAGTAAAAGATTTTTTTGGGGCGTAGTTCGAGCGTAAACTTTGGAAATTATAGCAAATATTGCAGTTGACAATTATCTTGCACTTGTTGCAAGAAATGTCAGTCAAATAGTGTTGAGAAATAGTTTTCAAATTTCTTACGATTTAAACCCATGTATAAAAATGGACTAAAAATCTTAGATTACGTGTAACTAACGATGTTTCTGGTTTGCCTGAATTAGTTGATAAAAAATTCAAAGAAATATTATTTGCAATCTAAGAAATCGCTATGCACTAGGCAGACCGTGAGTTTTGAGAACCTTTAAATAAATTGATTTCAAATTTTAATACAAGTATATTTTCTAATCAGTGTAGTAAAATAGACATCTTAAAACCATCATCTCACAACTTTTAGAAGATATCTTCATGAGTTCTGGGTAGTTTTCACCTGAGTAAATGATTTTTTCCATTTTCATGAGCTTTCGCTTCGTTAATGCTGAACGATTTTTCAAAGTCTTATATTATAGCCTAATTATAACCTAAGTTATTCAGTTTCTCTTAGCGGTTAGTTTTTCCTAGTAACACTCAGTTTTTTCTCATGAATGATATTTTTTTAGAGTTCTACATAGTTTGTAAAAACTTTCATATACTGATTTACTGCACCCCAAACTCTTGAGAATATCTAGGTCATGAAGTGCGCGAAGAGCTGATGAGTATATGACTCAATTTGACCAGGTGACCTGGAATGCTGTAGACAAATACGGCAAAAATAACTTCTCACACCTGTGGGACCACAGGAGAGTAAATTCTGGCATTTCAAAGTGAATTCAATGAATCAACTTGAAAATCACTTTGATTATATCGTTCAAAAATATTCTGTAAAACTACCTAAATTACTAATGCATTCATTGAATAAGACAGAAGTCGCAGTGCAAGCGTTACCTGTCGTCCTCGTTTGCAATGCAAGCTGTCGTCCTCAAGAAAGCAGGCTACAAATTTAATCGTTCGATTGAATTCAAATGACAAAAAAACAGAAAGCATTTTATTTCTGTTGACGCCGTGTCTTGGTTGTTCCACTCGGTGTCTGCCAATAATCTGCGTTCCCGTTGCCCATTCCGCATACCTGACATTAATCAAATTGTACGGAGAATTAAAACAAAGTTTTTTCAGTGACTTGTGCGAAATTCAGTTCAATCAAGTTCACTAAGGAAGATCTTTATTCTTGTTTCGCTGATGAATTTATCTCAGCAGAATAACCTTTGGAATGTGTGTAATTCGAGGGTATTAGAAATTTCTTTGAAAAGCATATTACATGAGTGATGTTCATCTATAAATCAAAATGCTGATGATTGCTCAATCAAACTCCTGATATTTTGTAATTTTTCAAATGGTTGCTGAAAATTTCAAACTATGTCACCAAGCTATTAGTTCCTGCTAAGAAATTGAAAGGCATTGACTGTTTTCCACGCGAACTATACCTACAATCGATCTCTCGAATCCTGTTTCCTTTTATACCCTAATTTGTCTTTTGGGTTTACCTTCCACTACGAGAACTTGTCGATATCCGTGACGGCGAGGTATCGTATATCTTCTAAGAGCTTAGCGGCAAGTATTACCCCCACTCTATTAATTGGTGTATTTCCGAAGGTAGCGCAGCGGTTAGATCGTTGCGGTTTGGGAGAAAATGTCTATCGTTCAATACCCCGCGATGGCGCTTGCATTTTTCTAAGCTGGCAGCTCTCCTGGTTCGGATACAAACGGAAAAGGCGAATGAAGGAAGTTATAGGGGGAACCTTTTTGCAGTGAGTTTTCACTTTCACTCCCTACATGGGAAGTGCTGGAAAAACATCTTAACTGAAAATGAATGCTTAAATGAAGCTTTTAATAACGATTCTTCTGACACCCAAAACCCTTGCTAAATATCTTGCTGCTCGTTAGCCACTCATCTTCATCTAATCACCGCCGGGATTGGGCAATTAAATGTTCTCTTTGAAATTTTATGTAGCTTATAAAAATAATAATGATAATAATCGATGACACTAATTGTGCATCTCTAAACGGTAGGGTCTGTGGGGGATACATTGAAAAATTTCAGAAATTTGAATTTGCCTTTACAAAATGAAGCAACAATTACAACTTTTCCTTTTGCTACACCTTACTTTGCTTTTGTCACACCGCTGACAAACTTTCTTGTGACGTTTGTGTAAACTAGGATTGTTTAATTAAATGTCCCGGTAAGGAGAGATTTTCATAAATCTTATTCAAATTCATTGTTTCTAGGAATGAAACTTACGAATGACTGTTGTGTACAAGTAAATGCAGCTGGATGGCCAATTTCATGAGAATGTATTCCAAATCTGTTGAATTGCATTATAAGATGCACGTACACGTGCGAAAGAAACCTCTTTTGACTTGTTGCAAGTTTCTGTGCACGTACAAGATAATTATGCATGAACTTCACCTGTATACACAGAAAACTTGTGCGCTCCAATTTTGGCATTTTTAACTGTGACTCATTTTCGTGGGTGGCAAAACAGTAGGCTGATGAAAATTAGATGCTTAGACCCCATTTAAATCACGTTTGTTCATTACAAGGTTTGAGATGCAAAATTATTTCAGGCAATAACGTCTGCCATTTTTCACCACTTGCTCTCCACGTTTTAGTAGTTGCTCTCGTTTTTTGTCACTTTTTAGAACTTGCGCCCCACTACGCACACCTCGCGCTCGGCTATCACAGCAGCAGCACCTGTGGTACCTCAGTTTCCCTAAGTCTTCAGTATTGCCAGGCTGCTCTCTCTCAAACGACGGACTTCCATACCGAGCCAGCATGTTGTGTTGAGTGCTCCCAGCTCGCCTCTTGTAGAAACGCGCCGTTTCTTGTGTAGGTCTTCGCGATTTTCGGAAGTTGGCTGGTGACTTTCATCTGTGCTTGCTGTGTACAATTTTGTTCGCTTTCAATGTGCTACTTCTTTTCATGATGTGCTACATGTGTGAATGAAAACATCTAATCCTGACACCATAAAGAGTGTCTATTGCGTTTCGGTAAAAACTCAAAAGCTTTTACACTATTCAATATCATCGAATCTATTTATCGGTGAGTACATGCATACTAAAGTCCTTATAGACAACGTTCGAAGTGAAATAAGTGATGCTCATAATCCAAATGTTTTTTCACCTCCAGAAAAAAGTTACAGCAATCGACAGTGAAAGTTTCGTTTTCATTGTATTTCATTTCATTCTGAGTTTGTTTTAGTCATTCTCATCGCATACTGAGAAATATTCCAGTAGAAAACAGATTTTTTATGCGACTCTACATGAGTGTCCATGCTTTTATTATTTATCGCTATAACACTACTTATCGCTAATTATTTCTTTAAAAATCTAGGAATAAGTGCATTTTTCAACGATTATTAAAGTTCATGATTTTACATGCATAGGTCGCCAAGCCCCTACAATTTCTCCTATACTGCACATAGTGTCGACATGTGTGAAGCAAATGAGCTCATCGTATTGTGTTCACGGAAAATGATTTCTGTTTTCTAGCATGGAACAGAAAAAAACTTTCACCACGGATGGACACAATCTGTTTAAACTCGTTCTTGGTTCTTATACGTTTCCGGTGATGTACGAGTGCTTTTTTTTGGTAATTTTTCACAGTAGGAGTACTATGGAAATTGGCGCGAAGACCTCACGCAAATCCAGTAACTTTCATAAAACGTGTCTCTTTTGAACATAGTTTCCCATTTTTAGAGAATCACGTGAAAAAATATAATTTTGGAATGTTTATTTCATCCCAAGAACAGAGATGACGGATTGTAGAAGTTCATTTTAGAACTTTTTGTTCTGATGATAGGAAAAAGTATACTCTCCAACCACCAGACACCTGTACAAACTGCACCCCTAACTCGCAATTGCTTTCAGTGCACAGGACAAAAGCTGCATCAAGATGATGATTGAATTATTCATTACCCTGATGAATAGGTTGCGTTTAGACCATACGGAGGTAGTGCTTGAGGCGTCATGTATATTACATGCCCAGTGGCATTCATCTCAATGATGTGCCACCGCAACAAACTAACAAGCACGAAGGCAAAACGAATTCAAAATCCGATGCATTGGTAAAGAAAACACAGGTAGACAAAAAGTGTACCACGACACATATGTTCAATGTCAATGAAGCAAGGTCAGTTAAAGACTTTTACGTCAGAATATGTTTTTGCGTCGCTGATGGCTACAGCGCACCTTAACTGAGAAAAAGTATAAGTTACAAAGCCACTCTTAAATTTTCAAGTTGTGAAACCTCACGGCCGCTTGAGCTGAAATAAAGTGGTCAAAACCAGCGGTATTGATCAATGGGAGCAACGTCCCCGTTTCTTCCGAACTCCTCCTTGCGTCGCAGAAGTCCTATGGAGGTGGTGCTTGTGTAGCACGAGCGCACTTGAGAGTTTTGTACGAGCGTGTGCGCTAATTTTGTGCGAGTTCGCTCGCAATTCTTTTATGAGCCCGCGAGGTTGTTTTGTACCCGCTGACGCGTTGGTTTTGTACTAGCCCAAGCTTTAGTTCTGTATTAGCGCGCTCTAGTTTTATCAAAGAGTTCAGAACAGTTTTATCTTACCGTTGGTACGTGTTTCTGAGCCCCAAGGCTAATCTGAACTAAGCAGACGTTATTTGCTGTGTTGGGAGTAGTCAGTAGATTAGTTTGAAATGCTGTGGATAACTATGTTAAAGCGAATTCATCAATCATGTCAAAGATCTTCTAAGCTTTTTGCTTTCGAGGACAGCAATATATGAGGTCTCGAATTTATGGTTACGTGAGCCGTCTTAGTGTTGAAATAGATTTTTTATTTTGTTCCGGACCTTTTTTTTTTTCGTTTCACTACAGACTTTTCCGCCACTTATTACTTTCTTCTTGAACCTATTATTATTTCATTTAGACCTTTCAATTCTGCAGCTTCTGTGTCCAGGGAGAGAGAGGGCACTCTTTGCACATAGATTCCTCATTCTCTTAATTCTAGACTAAATTAGGTCTTCTACCTTCCTGTCTCGGGAATGCTCTTGATGCGGTTAGAAAGGTTTGAACTAATCAATCTTCATCTCCCTCAGTTTTGTACACTCTGAATCTGTAATCTATGATTTGTTGCGTTGACTGACATTTGAGTTATTTGCCACAATTTTTAGCGGATCAAATTCACTTCATATACATGAAGATGTGGTACACAAACTAATCATATTTTGTCACTGAGTCCTAATTTTTCTTGTAGGAAGTTTTCTCAATATTGAAATTGGTTAAAAAGAGATGCCACTTCCTCGAAATTGTGCAGAAACTTATGATACGCGCGGGCAACATACGAGTACTTGTAAAAAAACAATTGTACGAAATGTAAAGAATAAAGTTTCATGCCAGATGACTTAACTTTCATGTATGCGAATGACTTATTAGTAACGGAGAGATTTATTTCGGAAAAAGGCAACTCAAAATGCTATTGAGGCAATGAGATCAATTGCAATGTGCTGCTTGGATGTTGATCAACTCTTAATAAGTATCAGGTGCTGATGTTCAGCAGTGTTAATAATTTATGATGCATTGCCTTACTATAGCTGGGAATTTGGTTATCGAAGTGTGGCATATTATTTTCGTGATTTTCACATTGATTCCGAAATTTTACTTCAACGCTTTCGAATACATGAAATAGTTTTTTATTAAATTTTCACAGGTAGATAATTGTCACTAGTTACAGCGAAGTAATGCTGGAAGATAGGGTAAATTTACAATACTTTCTATGATTTTACCGTGACCCAATTTATTAAATATTGAATTTTTCAAATCACATTCTTTTTGCATTTTAAATCCATTGATTAGCACTACTGTCGACCACGACCATAATTCTTATGCCATCGCTGTAAGACGAGTTTTTACGAACTCCTTGAAATTATGGCATTTATTCGTGAATTTTCACGTCAAAGGCCTAGTGATGTGATAAGGATTTTAAAGTCGTCTTAAGATTTCTTTTCAGAATAGCTAGAAACAAGCACATCTCTCTGAATTAAATTGAAGCATTCAGTCAATAATACGTAGGGAATCGTCGGTTTTTAAGACTCGAGAGATATTCTGTATTAATGTCCGCAGCAATTGAGAAGCGTGTAGTTGAATATGAAGTGTCTCCGTTGGTCCCGGCTTTGTTGAGCTGTTTCAATCGTGAAGTTCCAAGACTACAATATTGCGCGCCTGAGACGAATTTTCGACCTCCAGCAATTCTAAAAGTCGGCTGTTATGCACAAAAATTTCATCATTCCTCGTTTGTCATATATGCGCATAATTCTTCAAAAAACAAAGCTATGCGTGCAATTTTCGCTCCCATGTTTTAGACATGATCGTAGCCTGCTCTTACTTCGACATTTCTCATTCGTTTGATTCCCTTTTTCTTCCTGAATAATTTTTGTTTACATTATCGAAAACATCGTTTCTCACGAACTGATATCGTTGATGCAGAATAGGAGGAATTTCATCAAGGACTAAGTAAACGCTGTGTACAGTAGACGGATCGTGGCTACGGGATACAGGACGAATAAAAGGCTTTTATTACCTCAAATTGAAGAATGTTGATGGATTTCGATACGTCATATTTGACAGTTTGAGTGTCTATCGTTGTACTTTATTAAAAGCACCTTCAAGTGAATTGGTTTTTAGAGATTAATCGTTGCAACATTTTTATGTGAAAGACATAGACAACGCTGCGCTGAGCTTAGCTTTTTTATCTTCAGTCACGCTATCGAACATGACTCAGAATAATGAATATCGACGCATTTCAAATACATGTAACTTGTGACTTGAAATTCTACCGTGAAGACATAAACCCACCAGACTCACTGAAATAGTAGGAGGATAAAAAAAACTTAACGAGTTTACGTAGCTCAGGAGATAGTCTTAAGGTCCAAAGCCTGATGCTCGTCAGTGGTGCAGCAGCTGGTGACGCAAGCCCTGATGAGCTGAAGCGTCGAGCAGAGGTGGTGGCGACTCGAGGCCTCAGCTGCGCGTATTTGCGCAGGTGTGCCCAACTCGGCCGCCTCTGCCCAGTCACGCCCTCGTCCCGCGCGGTGGCCAGGCCGTGTGATACGCTGCAGATCACGATTGTGCCGATATGAGGCCGCGGCCCCTCGCAGGTTGTCAAAAAGGATGATCTTCTTCGCTTCAACTTGGAAACCTGGCGGTCGTTCTTTCAATGGATACGCATGCCCCTGCGTCCGCTACTGCACGTGCGCTGATGCCACCAGTTCTCGTCGCAATGTCTAGGAAATTAGCGGCATCAGTGCGTGTCCCCAGCTGTTCTCGGGATCAGCACGAGTAATGCGAGATACCGGCAATGCTGCTTACAAAATCGCTGTGTTTTTTCTTACTTCTCTTAACACGTTCCTCGCCTATTGGGCCATATGTGTTCCAATTGGTAAATTTCTTATTCACATTCTGAAATAAATGAATGACAATTTATCTGTTTCGCAACCTCTTTAGTGAATAAATGTTTTCATACGAGGTAAATATTATCGTGCAATTGTATTTTCGTATTTCTTGGGAAGAATAAAAACGTTTTTGAGCAATTAGCCCCTCAGGGGGATACAACTATTGTATCTTTGGGAATTAGCGCTCCCAGGGGGACTATGTGAGGGCCCGAGCTAAGGGTTAGGTAGGCTTCCTTTTTGTTGAAATAACATAGGTTTTTGTTCTGTTACGGACCATCTTTTTTCGGTTCACTGCTGTCCTGTTTTTTCAACACCTACTATTTTCTTCTTGAACTTTGATCTTGTTTCATAAACTTCTTTCTCATCTTACTGTTTCTATGCCCTTTCTGCGTAGATCCCACGTTCCCTAAACTCCATACTAAATGGTGCCTTCCTCCTTCCTCTCTTTGGATCGCCTTTGTAGCGGATAGGGAGGCTTAAACTAACTAATAATCTAATCTTTGAGCAATTAGTCGATTTCCGAATTCTGATATTTCCAACCTAACCAAAGCAACCGTACACAACCGTGGAAACGCGATGAATGTGTCAAATCTACAGCGGTGATCAAAAGACTTCTTAGAGTTTCCCAGATACAACTTTTGTATCTTTGGGAATTAGCGCTCCCAAAGGAAGGTGTGAGATGTTGATCTGAAGGTTAAGTAGGTTTCAAATCTGTTGCGTTATTTGTGCTTTTTGTTTTGTTTTCCAGCCCAACTTTTTTAGTCCACTGTACTCCTTTTCACGATCGTCGAAGCCTATCTTTTTAACATTTTCTCTTGTTCCATAAACCTTTTTATTTTGATTTTTATGGGTAAGAAATCGCATATGGAAATACACCTGTGTACAGATTCCTCGTTCTTATAATTCCAAAGTAAATTGTGTCTTCCTTTATACTCTTTCGGGATCATATTTCATGTAGTTAGGGAGGCTCAAATTAGCCTATGATTTCTTTTAATAGATCAGAAAATTTCACTATTTTTTTCTTCGTTTTCTTTTTCTATGAAAGGCAATGTACGGTGCAACCAACTTTTGCTCTGGCATCGTAATTTAATTATTTTTAATTCTGTTCTGTAGTTTTCTGTAAGAGTCTCTTCAGTTGTACGTTTGTTGTGAAACATGGAATAGAGCAACGAGGGTGAAAATTCCTCCAGCGTTGTTTAAACTAAGGTAAAATGCTTTGATTCCAATTCATGAGCGTGCTGGCTAAGTCTGGTTAGTAATTTGATTAAACTTAAATGGAGCAATTATAATGGTGCGAAAAATCCTGCATTGGCTCGATCTCTTGCCATCGGCTGGTAAAATTACTTTACCGTATGAATTAAAACGGTGGAAGTAATTTAGAGTTATTTTTTTTAAATCACTTATGTGAATGAAAATATGGAAGTGCCGTAAATCTTGAAACTAAAACTAGATATTTATAAAGGTTTTCTCCTTAGAGCGGCCTGATTTTGGCCGAGTAGTTCGTCTTTGAGTTTATCGGCCATCACCCTGACCGAGCGCGAACGGTGCCATGGCTCCGGTATGTGCTTGATGTTCTTAGCAATTGATCAGCCTTCTCCATCCTGAGAATTAACTGGATTGCTTTTATCTGAATTTGCTTATGTCAAACTCGAAGAGTATTCCAAGCATTTAGCTTGACAGTTGCTCTTACGATAACATTTGTTTCCGTAATTCCAGACAATAACTCGAGCTCCATTACGGATCGAAGCGATTCAGGATTTTCAGCTTGAGTGAATTGCTTAAATTGTAATGCAGTAATCTGAACGAATTGAAACTGATATTAAATGTTTTTTCATTTAATCTGTTTTATAGATGAAAACTGTTTAGTTCGTCCATATTTTTTCCTAAATCGTCTTAGAGGCAGCAGAGTAAAATCTTTGCCTTCCAATGTCAAATGTAGCAGCTGCTTTGCGGCGTGGCCGAGCATGGAGGCAATTAAAAAGTTGCACGGGCAATTTTACACCTACGAAGTGCGAATTTTTCGGAACTAAAAACAATTTTTTAGATTCAATGAACATGAAGTTGAATTAATACGTGTCAACTGAGGAAATCAAACTCAGGAGAATATTTTCCAGAAGATCTGACGATAACATTGTCCGTTTGGAATTTTTAGTATTCCAATGATCCTCTCGGTGGGTGTGCTGGTACAGTCTGTCCTCTTCACTTCACCTTTCTGAACAAGATTTATTACTTAACACCCATACCTAAAGCTACACGAGGAGAATTTTAAATTTGTAAGTTTGTCGTAGGTTTAGTTCACAAGTTTGTCCTTTCCTTCTTTTGTTCGATTGTCTCTTTCTTCAGGAAGGATCTCGAACAATGCTGATCAACTTTTGAATGAAAATCTTTTCTGTTCCTTCTTTTTTCATCACTGCTTAGATCCCAGAATATACCCTTACTGTCTCTGCATGTCGTTTGTAGAATGTTGCGCCCACTGGGAAAATAAAATTTTGTTCAATGTAGAGCTGTATGTCCGTTGTTTTTACTCAATTTATTTTTGCTAAAATTTTATTAGGGTGGAAACGGTGGTTGAACCCTGAAATAATGATGGTTATTCTCATATACGCTTTAAACCAGCCAATATCTAGTAAATTCGAACAGTGACGAAGAATTTAATCGCTTTTGACATTCCAAAATGAGACTCTGCCAAAGAGCACCTAATTAAATTGAAGACTCTGACGTGCTCGTTAGAGCAAATATTTGTCCCTGACATCAAGCTATATCTTCAGGCAATCAGAGACGGAATTTGAATGCTTCCTCTGGAACGTAATTCTAGAAATGCTGATTCTGTGCGGAGAAGAATGCTTGTCTTTAGCTCGTAATGAAGTCCTCGCGGCAGCGTACACGCTAAAGCCTCCAACTTCTTCATGGCTTTATTTGCCTGGCTGGCTCGATCGCAGGATGTCCCTGGAGCTAGAGTACGGTCAAGTTTCTTGTGCAAATTCAAGAAAGCTTTGAAATTTATTTAGAATTCGCCACCGAAATGATGGTCAGGCTCTCGTTAATCGAAAAAGTTCTTGAAATACATGAATCTTGCGCCAAGTCCGGGCTTATTATCCCAAGGAGTCAGAGTTGAATTTCGATATGAATGTTTCACAATGAAATCGAAGTCAGATAAGAAGTCGCGCTTATTCTACTCGTCGATATTTAGATTTTATAGACTGCTCTATTTGTCGAATTACAAGAGAAATTTTCCAAAAATGAATTACTGTTCAGAAAATCATCAAAACGGATACTATTTCTGAGCAACTTTCCTACCGGAGTTCTCATTTGCAATGAATTGGATTCTTGTGCCGGACCGTGACGATACAGAATGTACGAGAGAAGTTGCGAGGAAACGTCAATTAATGCCAGGCGGTCAAAGCTAACCTTTCTTCGCCACCGTTCTGGTCTCAGGACCGCCACCTCCACCACTGTACTGGTGTCAGGACCGCCACCTCCACCACTGTACTGGTGTCTGGACCGCCACCTCCACCACTGTACTGGTCTCTGGACTGCCACCTCCACCACTGTACTGGTCTCTGGACTGCCACCTCCACCACTGTACTGGTCTCTGGACTGCCACCTCTACCACTGTACTGGCGTCTGGACCGCCACCTCCACCTCTG
>JACJUY010000878.1:88006-125519 GCA_014220935.1 Platorchestia sp. MABIK | reverse complement strand
CACAATCGAATGCTTTTCGAAAGTCAAGAAATACAGAGAAGACAGGCTTTCCTTCATCTATGTTAGACTAAAGGAATTGTAAGTAATTTAATATTGCCTGTGTTGTTGATTTTTTAGAGCGAAAGCCGTATTGTTTATCGTAATGAAATGATTTTTGTTCAAAATAAGAGAACACTTTTTTATACACAATTTTTTCGAATACCTTGCTAATAATTGGTAGTACAGAGATAGGTCGATAATTGTTTACACAGGTTTTTTCACCATTTTTAAAGATAGGGGTTACTCTAGCAACTTTGAGGGAGTTCGGGAAAGTGCCTAGTAAGAGAGACTGGTTAATGAGATTGGATATCAGCGGGGTTTATGGAATTCTTCTTTATGGAATTATTCTTCTAAATAGTCATTTGAAGTTTAAAACGCTTATAGCTAGATTTTCAAGGAAAATAAAATTGAGCTTGCTTAAGAAAAGCTCACTATACTATTTAGTGGAATCGCCCCATAGAAGTAAAAAATCTAGCAAAAAATCCTTATTACAAAAGTTTTTTTTGCGACAGATATTAGAATGAAACTCCGTCAAACAGAAGAGCTTGTGTTCCATAAACTAGGATGCAAAACCAATGGTGAAGTACATAAAAACATTGTATCAAGCCAATTCGGAGCATTGAGATCTCCAAGTTAGATTTCGTGGCAAAATAACGGTAAGTGCGCAGTCAACTCGTCTTTTGAAAAAAACGCCTTTCCTGCATCTTTCTGGCGCGCCTTTTCAATTCTTTCCTGTATGTTTTTTTCAGTTTTTCTCTAGATTTTCTGACGCACGCTATACCAAACTGTCATTCGCAGATTTCTTCATGGCAACAAATGCACTGCACTGGGTTGTGAATTTGTTGTCTTTCAATAGTGCACTTCTATAATGAAGGCCTTTTGTTCATGCTCGGCGACTCTGACTGAGCGCTAGAAAATCGTCAACAGTTGGACCTACATTTTGATTGGAATCTGGGGATTAAGTTTTCTTTGCGCTTCTTTCTTTGCCTAATATGAGTTCCCGTAAGAAAATCCTCTACAATAGTGAGGAATTAAATGCAGTTAGCACTCCTTTTATATTTATGTGAGTATGGAGTATCATGAAGCATGAGTATAATGAGTAATGGGTTTCCTGAGTTCATGTGTTGAAAAGGCATCCTTTTGGCTATCTGTAGTAAACCATCCAATAAGAACCGTTTCATGGAGTTTTAAAATGAGAATTTTCGACATTCAAAAATCGGAAGTTTTACTTTATGATTTTAAAGCCTTGAGGATGAATGAGAGCTCGCACGTCTGAGGCAAATGAATTTCAGGAACGGCCAATCAACGCTCCCGCCAAAAATGCCACCACCATCGAAGCTTCCTCTTTTCTGGCCAGCAAATATCAGAGCGAGTGATTCTTTTCGCTCTCGCTTCCTGGATGCGTGTTACTTAAGTTTCCGATCTGATGGTGAGTCAAACTTCAATTTCCATGCAGGTATTGTATTTGCTCAGGGACTAATCCTTAAATGTATTTTTTCCGAAAGACAACCAGGAAGAGTGAAATACTTCACTCACACTGTCACTCTCTTGAAGATCAAAGAGATGTTTTTGCCTTCACGGAATTGAGTGTGTAACTCAATTCGACTCCTTGATTTCTTCTAAAATGTTCAAATGAATTCGTTTTGCCTGTTCTACTTCTGGGAAATTTCTACTTCCGAGAAATTTCAGTCAAAGGAATAAAGTATTCGAATTTTCATCCTATATGGTTGCCAGTAGAAAACAACTTCGGCCTAACATGTGTTGTAACTTGGCTTATAGCGCTGTGACTTTGCATTCTCGAAGCCAATGAGGGTCAAATATATATCAAATTATGTAATGTGCAGCTAGAATACTGACTTTATTACTATTCTCTTAGGCTTTTATTATGCAGGTAGAGAGCTAGAATAGAGCCTTCTCCTTCGAAAATGAGAGCTCAAACAGATGAAGCAATGCGGGAATTGCAAAAAAATTCTGAAATAATTAATCAAAAACTTTGATATAATTTCTGGAGTTATTATTCAATTTGATATTCAAGAATTAAGCTAAGCACCTGATGGATGTTGCATACAACCTCTTTCTTTTACGTTATAACACGCGATGTGTTGCACTTACTGCTCGAAAAAGTATTTAGATCGAAGAAGGAGCAGGTTCGTCATTTGTCTAGGAACATGATTACAAAATCGCTGAGATCTCGCTCTTATAAGAATCAAAACGACCTACAGAAGCGTTTCATTTCCTTTTCTCACAAATATCTTCACTAACAAATTATGTTCAATATTAGATACAGCACCGAATGAAGGCTCCATCCGGCAACTAAAATGCTCACTCAGCTTAGGCGAGCCAGTGAGTATGATGAATTGAAACCACTGGTTTAGATTTGCGAATTTCGGATTACGAGGAAAGTGATCATTCTTAAAAAACACATCAATCGGTTTCCTGAGAGCCTGAAGGTTTAATCGCTAGGCCGCAATTTGAGAGTGTCGCTCTCACTGGTGCGAGGAGCACTGCCCTCGATTTATTACTGACAAGGGCGTGATGAAGAGCTGTCTCCTTATCCTGGTGCACCGAGACCGCCTGCTATCCGTCATGTCTTCCCACCTCTGGTGTCGCGTTCTCGTTGATTGGTCGGAGGTGTGAAGGGTCGGCAGGTCTGCAGTAAGTTGTGCTCAAGGCAGGTCAGAGATGGATCACATGAAGATTGCTTAAGGGAGCTGAATCGATGACCTCTGAGCGAAATTGTGAAATTGAAGCGGAGGGTGCAATTGGTGTTCCCATTTTGGGTTAGATCAAAATAATTGGTGCTTGGGACCAGTTTGGGATGAAACTGTTCACAGAAGAAGGGGCTAAATCTTTGGTCCTGGTCATTTTATGAATTTAGGCGTGGGCACGACGGCTGATGTCAGATCAGGATCTCTTCACTAAGAGGCGCAAGCGGCGCCGTAGGCCGGACGTAGTTGTGATTGCCAGAAGTGTAGTCGGGTACAAAGCGATAACTCCCTACATTAATGTCGGTAGTTAACATGAGGTGTTTTTCATTGTAGAATCGCACTTATTCGAATCAGTTAGACGATGACACTTATGTCTTCCCACTGACTGAATTGGAGCACTTTGGAAGGTAAATTTGATATTCTCTTATTGTCTCCTACATTTTGATGCTCTCGAAGTAATTAAATTAAATGTTACTTTCCGTCACAGTTATTTATGCTATCGATAGTTCAAAGCTTACAACTGAGTAGAACTAAGATGACACACTCTCTTTACATTTGACGTGAACGAGGATGTTGATAATACTGAGGACGAGGGAGGTATTGTAGCCCTTGTCAATGTTCTTCATAGTAAACGCTGAGACCGCACCTCTAACACAGCTGAGCGGAAGAAACTCATTAAACTTTAGTCAGCTTAAGTTAGTAGATGAACCCACAAGAAATGTTTCCTGTTCGTTTTAAAAAATCTGAAATTCTTACTACGTCTGTAAGCTTGGATGATGTTGAGCCGAGTTTGAGCGATGATAAAAGGTCTTTCGAGTTTGTCGTTGGACGAATAAAATTCGAAGAACAAATACAATTTGTGAATAGAATACCTACGAATGGTCGATATTTCTGCATAATTTGTGTCAGTAGAGGCAGCTCTCCCATGACATTCATTGGTAAGCTTCATCAAAATTGGCGAATCTTAATGAGCAAATAATTATCTATACACAACTCTCGTATTTTGAAGTAAAAATCTATAGATATTGAAGAGAAGAATATGAAATAATGAATAATGGGAAGAAACGTTATATCTTTTAAAAATTAGCTTAGTTTTGTGATGAAACATTGCCGAGTTCATTCTTTGGCCCTCTCCATATTTTATTCCGTGATCAGCAGCTTCATTGGAGTCACCTGCTTGCCGTTGAACAGCATCGAGTAATACGCACTCAGTTTGTCTCCCAAAAAGGGTGAGAAAGTAGGTGAAAAATGTATCATTGAATGTGGAATAAAAAATGAACATGAAAATTGTATTATAATATTATATAAATTATGATATTATAATTATATGTAATTATAATGTATCATTTAAATTATAATGTATCATTGAAATTAAAATGTATCATTGAAATTAAAATGTATCATTGAAATTATAATGTATCATTGAATGAATCATTAAATTAGAATGAAAAATGTATCGTTGAAATTGTATCATTGAAATTAAAATGTATCATTGAATATATCATTAAAATTAAATAAGATAAGTCTCATTGAATGAAACTAGTTGAAAAATGTATCATTGATTGTGGCACCGTAATGGCGACTTACATTGAATTTTGTGTGCAATTACTGCGTTATTATGGCTATTCTGGTTGATTACAAGTCACGTTAGATGTCAATATTTGGCGTCCGGTGACTGCATCGTCGTTTCTCATTACTCAAGCTGCGAATTTAGTAATTTTTCCAGTCTGATCCGGCCCTGAACCAAATCTAAATCTCAATTTCCATAATTCAAATCATAGAAATGAGAAAAACTTCAGCTTCGTTCTCCGTGTAATTATCCATTTGAGCTCAGGAATGAACCAATGTCTGAGGCAGCCGAGCGAACTTTTCTGTGCGTCTGGTGCTGGATTGCTCCTTCTGGACTACACCCGTCTGGACTACACCCGTCTGGCCTACACCCGTCTGGACTGCACCTGTCTGGTCTACACCCGTCTGGATTGCACCTGTCTGGTCTACACCCGTCTGGATTGCACCTGTCTAGACTGCTTCTGTCTGCACTGCACCTGTCTGGACTGCACCTGTCTGGACTGCACTTGTCTGGACTGCACCTGTCTGGACTGCACCTGTCTGGACTGCTCCTGTTTGGACTGCTCCTGTCTGGACTGCTCCTGTCTGGACTGCTCCTGTCTGGACTGCTCCTGTCTGGACTCCACCCGTCTGGACTGCGTTATCTGTAGTACGCCGACCTGATTGAAATATTTACAAATTTTGGTTCACATCTCGCCTGTCAACCGGGTACGGAAATTAAATCTTCTCTGATTGTTCACTTGACTTTGTTCAACTTACGGCCAGAACTTCCTCTGATTTTTTTCGTTAATTCTTCTGAAACCGCCAACTTCTCTTAAATTTTGAATTACCCGCTCACCAAGTCGTGATTTCGTTAGTAATTGTAATGGAAATCATGTGGATTACAGACGTAGGAAACTAACGAGTCTATCAACCCTGAAATTTCTCATTCAACTGATTGATACTTCGTTCTTCAAGTTGTCAATTTACCCTCGTGATTGCTTCACACTGTAAATTTGCTATCTTGCTTGCTTCATGTCACTAGTTTACATTCTCTCTTGCTAAACGTTACAAGCTTAATCTCCCGCTTGCTTCATGTCAGAAGTTTACACTCTCTCTTGCTACACGTTACAAGTTTCCTCTCCCGCTTGCTTCATGTCACTAGCTTACATTCTCTCTTGCTAAACGTTACAAGCCCAATCTCCCGCTTGCTTCATGTAAGAAGTTTACACTCTCTTTTGCTACACGTAACAAGTTCACTCTCCCGCTTGCTTCATGTAGGAAGTTTACACTCTCTCTTGCTACACGTGACATGTTTCCTCTCCCGCTTGCTTCATGTAAGAAGTTTACACTCTCTCTTGCTACACGTGACATGTTTCCTCTCCCGCTGGCTTCATGTAAGAAGTTTACACTCTCTCTACCTACACGTAACAAGTTCAGTCTCTTCTTGGCATCACGCTGTAAATTCACTCTCTCGCTGGCTTCACGTTGTAAGTTTCGCGAAGTCGCTCAATTTACAACCGTAGTTTGCCCGCGCTTGTCCCGGAGTGATGGTCAGCGTCACCCGTCGTTATTATTTGCTAAACAATGAATTTACATGACATTAGATATTGGAGCTGCCAGATGTTGTTAGTTACGTGTATTTTTCGTTAGAATAATAGGCAGCTGTTTCTTTTAAACCTCACGTCGTGCATAAACTGCTAACATACATTAGATAATTTTTTGAATGACAGTGGAAGTGCCATCCATTGGGTGCAGACTTTTAAAAAGCGTGAGACATTTTGGTATATATATTTTGAGATCACACTCGCCGTACGATGTTTCTTTTTGCATGCTTTATACAGAAGTTTTGGCTGGGGGCTTAATTAAATAATGAGTTTTCAATTTAAGTGAATGCTAGTTGTGTGATTCTCTATTTTCTTAATTTTAATTAACAAACTTCCTCTCAGCTTACCAGTAGCCCGGATGAATGATAAATAAAGTTACTTGAAATAGATTCTGTTGCTTTAGACAGGAGGAAGAGAATGGGCTCAAATAACCACCCTGAAGAATGTTATTCATCTTGAAAATAGTGTGTTGATGAAAGATAATTCAGTTCTCTATAGTCAGGTTTATGCCTTTTCTGTTTATCTAAAATTTCTGTGCGTAAAATGTAATAAATGGACGCGCACCATCCAACGGAGTCAAGAACGTCTCGCATTACTTTGCATCAGCATTACATCACGAGAACGCCGGCATGGTCGAAATAACGGTTGTTTTCGCTTAATACACTTCTGAAATTCTGGGTCGGAAATGCATTTTTTTCTGATCATTTAAAAACTGTTTCTTTACATTAATGAGCTTCGTAAACTAGAACTTACAAAACATGAAACGATATTCCATTATATAGGCTAAGTATTCCGTGATGGTAATACTTTGAAGAAAATTTGAATCTCCAGTGTTCATTTCGGGAATTCATTCACGCTGTTCTGGAAACAAATTGCTTTTATTAGAATTAATGAAGAGTGTCTGTCCTTGACAGTGCATCGTCCAAAATTTGGGTTTAATGGCAGCGCTTACTGCAACTTCGGTAGAATCACAAATATTTTGCAACAGCCTGCCTCATGTAATTGTCGTTGTTCGTCGTCTCTCTTTTTCCTTTTCTCAGTCTCTCTGATAACAGAGCCCGATGTACCTACAACCTACGTTACGTCCATGGGAATTCTTTTCCACGGCTGCTCTTTTCGTACTTCACTTCTTCTGTTCTTTTAGACGCTAATACAGACTCTTCGTGTTGTGTGCTTGGCTGTAAACTCTACTGGCGCCGCCTAAACTGACCCCTGAATTTTATTGTGAAGCTTGTTTAATTAGTTAACCAGAATCTGAGGGAAACCCTCTGTGCAACGGTATGCGGATAATTGCAAGAGTAAGGTTTATTAATTTGAAAAGCAAGTTCAATTCTTCTAATTTAGAAACATGAAATTTCCGTTGCCCGCCATTTGTTAGAATGTCCTTTTAGTCCCCGAAAAAACTAGGTCAGGCCGGAATTCCTGGATTTAATGAGCAAACCCGTGTCGCAAAAACTCATTCACTGCCTTGTAATGAACTGCGGCCTCAGTTTGCTCATGCTTCACGCGCTGGATCGCCAGGAGCTCTCCACAATGCAGAGCACTTGAGAGGTCAGTGAGGGCGCGATGTCATTTGTCGTCCACTAATTATTGTCCGCGTCGAGTTACTTTGATCTGCTCATATCCGCGAGTTTTTCTCTTCTTTTATTTATCGTAAATTACTGGATGTTAGCGTTACTTTTTCCCAGTTCCGGTGTAGCTTCACCATGACAAACTGGGCGGTAACGTTACTTTTTACAATTTACTGATTTTTAAAAGTTTTATTCTCTGAGTGATATGCTTTTCGTGAGGGGATCGCTCCATGGCGAGGAGCTACGATTTTCGTGTTATTTAGATGATCAAATTATTTCATTTGTAATAATTCGCTTTTTGCAGGTTTTAATTTCATTAAGGGTTCTGATAAAAAGAAGCATCATGAAAACAGTTTAGTTCATCCACTTCACATTTGCTACTGTGCTTTATTTTGAACAAATTATACTATATTCGTTCCACCCGTGGGTATAACGTCGTAGATTATTTTAATTTTTGGTTAGGCATCGACAGAATGGCTGTGTGGCAAACGCACTGTGCACGGCGGAAATTAAACGCATGTTATGAACCTTTTTCAAACTTCTTTTGTTCAATAATCAGATAATTATTGTATTTTTAGTAAAACACTTCGAAATGTTTTTGAATGATCATGGAGTTTTTGTATTTACAAGTATTATCATCGCCGCGAAATTCACAGGTATAATTTTCAAAACTTTTGCATAAGGATCATTGAAAAATTTACTTCTGTAGTTATGGAGAATGAATGAGTTAATAACATTTAGAATTGTTGATTGATGGTAATTCCTTAGTGTTAATTCGTCCTGATTTTTTATTTTTTCAATCCTCGTAACATATGCCATTCCTTGTAGCAAGCAAACCCTTGAACAATGCCAATATATTGTATGACGCTGTACTTAAATGCGGGGAAATTTTTCCGTAGACTTTAGTGAACTAAAGTCATCATGTGACTACTGACTTCTCTCAGTTTTTAAATCGAGAGTAATCGGCGTACGACTGCACGTCTTGTTGATGTTCGAAGAAGGCGTTTGATGATTTTGTCAAAAAAAGTCCCGATATGACGTCTGTGAGGGAAATCTCTCATGGCGTACATTGGAGGGAAAAAAAGAAATTTCGTTACAAGGCAGCAAAGATCGACCGTCTCCAACCTTGGTTTTAACGGCAAGGCTTCGATTAGAGCCATGCGAAGTTGGTCTGTTTTCCTCTGTACGATGTAAGAAATCGAGTTTATTTTTACCGTGATACGATTTACTCTAGAAATTTTCCCTCCTGATTCTTTCGGGCAGCCTCCTGAGATTTGCCGCTCTCTCGGGACTCCTGTCTTGAAACCTTTCTGCGCACCGAACCTAATATTTACCTGAATTTCCCTACAAATGAACGAAAACCTCGTCTCGGTAGCGTGTTTGAAGTGGTTTTTCAATTTTAGAGTCTCCGTCGTTTAAATGCGACTCTAAGGTTTAATTCCCTATTCATTTCTACAGGTGTACTTTTCAGGTACTTGTTTCCTTAACAAACCCAGTTAAATTTTATGGAAGAATCTTAGTAGGAAACTCTCTTAGATGACCCATTTGTGTTTCAGAAAAGATTGTTCTCATGAAATTTTTACCTGCATATCTCCCTAATTTTTACCTTGATTTAGATCTTGCCTGCTTCGAGTATACGTTTTAGCTGACTCTCTGTAGGGAAAATGTGAGGCTTCGACCTGAGAATTAGGTAGGCTTTCTTCTTGTTGAAATAGAATGTTTTTTGTTACGTTACTGATCATGTTTTAATGATTTGATGATTCTCTTTTGTTTAGCACCTGCTACTACTCTTCTTCACCTGTTATCTTGTAATTAACTTCCATTTTAAATTATGACCTTCCATGAACTTCCATTCTAAATTACGGTTTCTACGCTCATGGGATCTTGTTTGGGAACACACCTTGTGCATTGATTCCCCGTTCTCCCAACTCCATTCTAAGTGATGCTTTAAACCGTTTTTCTCTTTGAAACTGCCATGACGTGTTTAAAAAGGCCTAAAATAACTTAGTTAACTTTGACTGGCTCATGAACCCACCGTAGAAATTTTTTTTTTATCTTCACCAGGACTTGGTTAATCAAGAATTTACTAGGTCGTCAAAAATTTTTGAAAAAAAAGTGAGATCGATGTAAATGGAAATGTGAGATCGATTTTCTGCTCATATGTCATACATAACAGTTTTCATTATTCTCTTCCTTCTTCCGATAAATGTGGTGAACATTTGGGCTGTGCCAATTTCTAGCATACTTCATTTCAACCATAGCTGTTTACCGCAAATTCGTATTTTATGAATTGTAACAGCATTTTTGATGCCTAAAGTTACTATAAGTCACGAGAGACGTGGACAATTTGAAAAATGCTGATCAAGTATCGCTGGGCACCTGTCTTCTCATGGCATTTAGTAAACTGAACACTATATTTCACGGTAGGAAATGAATGCAGAGTATTACCATCTCCAGAGAGAACACAGCATGACCAGAAGCGAAACTCAGGTTTCAAGTTTATTTCTCTAGTTCTTTCAGCTGGAGAGAGCTTACCGAGCATGACAGAGCGGGATACATAACATCGGCTCCTCTGAAGAACTTGAGCTCTGGGCAAGTCTGCCGGCTATCAAACTTTTTGCCGACGTGCAGCTTCTTTATGAATGCCCTTTGATGCTTCAAGTCGCTCTGGCAAATGATGTTGTCGGTACAGCCCAGGACTGCTCGCTGACGGGTGCTGTTCTTGTGACAAGTCTTTAGAGGCCCTGGCTTTTGCTCTCTTGGTTCTCGTGCTGGTTCTTGCACTTAGTCCGCAGTGTTGGGTCTTGCTTTTGGTTCTTGTTGGCAGTTCATGCTCTCGGTCCTAAGTGTTGATTCTTGCTCTTTGTTCTAAGCGTAAGTTCTTACTCATGGTTCTCAGTTTTGATTTTTGCTATTGGTTCTCAGTGCTGCGATTGGTGCTCAGTGTTCTCAGTGTACTTCTCTTACTCTTGGTGCTCAGTGCTGGGTTTTGCTTTTGATTCTTGTTGGCGGTTCATGCTCTTGGTTCTCAGTGTTGGTTTTTGGATTTGGTTCTCTGTGTTGGTTCTTGCTCTAGGTTCGGAGTTGGTTTTTGCTCTTGGTTTCAATTGGGGGTTCTCAGTGTTGGTTCGTGTTAATGCCATGACTTGAAGCAGTGGGTTGATGAAGTGGGTTGATGCCCTAGTTTTTGTCGTACGTTGATGCCTTTTTTTGCCGTGGGTTGATGTCGTAGTTTTGTCACGGATTTATGCCGTAGGTTGATGTCGTAGTTTTTGTCAAGGGTTTGATACCGTCGGTTGATGTCGTAATTTTTGTCACGGGTTGATGCCGTGGGTTGATGCCATGTGATGATCAATGACGTAACTTCTAATGACAACTATAATAAGCTACAGCAATGGTGAGGCTAATGAACAAAGCTATGAATGTAAATGATTTTCACAGTAGCTTTTACAGGCACCGGCAGGCGCCCTGATACAGTCCACTCAGCAACATGCTGTCACGCTTCACTATGGCGGAGTTCCTCAAGGATCTATTTTTGGTACACTTCTATTTTCATGAACCGCTTCTCTATACTGTGTTTAAACACAAAAGTTAATATGCAAGTCGATGACGTCCAAACCGCAATAAAGTGTTCTATTGTTAAATTATCGAAGCAAAAATAAATGAGGAAGACAGAAAATAGTTTAAAATAATGGAATGATGAAAGAAGCCTCTCGACTCCACGCTAGCAAAACTAGGTGCATTATTTGTAGCTTTTTGGATGCAATTTAAAATCTGTCTAATTTAACTTAACGCTATCCAATTTGATCTTACTTTTAGCGAAAGTAAAAAGGCGTATTGTTCAATCAAAACGAGTCTCCCAAATATTCTGGGAAATCTTATTAAAAATGAATGAAACGTGGGTTTTTCTTATTGAGTCGAATGTACACGTAACGAACGGACTAGATTATCAGCCTTCACCCTCACCAGACCTGAGGCCACAAACTCAACTGCAAAACGGTAAACTAAATAATTCCAGCTCCCACATATAAGTGCAGAGATTTACAACGGCTAACCATGAGGTATACCCACGATCGGTCTGTTATTTTCGGTTTTTAATGCATTTTTAAAAAATTTGGCAATTTACCAAAAATTAAGCACAGCGGTTATGCTGCGGATTTACAAATCATCGAACAATCGGGGTTACGTTCTGGTAGGAGAAAATCTCGAGGGTAAATGCATTTTTGACGTTACAGTTTACATAGTCAGGGGAAGCATACTTAAACAATCTTCTAGGAGAGTTACGAAATTGTGCTAATCTTTCCACTTAATTAGGCATTCAAAGATAAAGTCGAGAACCCCTCATGCAGTGGGATACATCTTTTTTGCCTATGGGAATTTGCGCTCCCTAGGGAAAATCCGAGGTCCCGAGCTGAGGACTAGGTAGGCCTTCATCTTTATTCGGTTCACTGCTGTCCTGTTATTCTTCACTTATTACTTTCTTTTAATATTTCATCTTGTTTCATAAACTACACTCCTAACTTCCTGTTTTACGAGCAGAGGATCATGCGTGGAAACATCATGTGCTGAGATTCCTCGTTCCCTTCAACTCCATAATAAATTGTGCAGTCTCTCTTCCTCTCTTTGGAAAACCTTTGTCGTGGTTAGGGAGCTTAGAACTAACTTTAATTTGATAAGGTTTAGAAAACTCATCAAGTAGTCCGTTCTTTCAAGAGACTTCTCTGAACTTCAGTTTTTAAAAGATTTCCCTTTCCTCAAGCCTGATGTGTTCTTTCCTACTTTTGTATGGTAAAAGGAGGTGGATCTAAAATAACAATGGAGATGATGATGAGCGATTGAACATATGTGAAGTTTCACCATAAAAGTTAACCAAATCAGTGTTCATTTTGTGGCGTTTTTTACAAACGCCAAGGTGCAGAGGAATAAAACCGGACATAGAGCTGGTAAAGCAAAAGAGCTTTTCTCTCTTATGTAGAAGAAAACGCAAGATTTAAAAAAGTTTTGTCGATATCTGAGGAACTTTTAAGACTACTAATTCCGCGTTGAAGAAACGAATTTTTGAAATCCAGTTCCCCAGAGCTAGAAGGAACCAAAGGAATTTGCTCGATGGTGTTCCAGTACACGAAGGCGCGAAGAATACTGTCATTATGTCGCTGTCCATTTCGAAGATTAAGTTGATGTGAGCTTAATTTTGATACATTACGCGCTGTGCTTACGCATGGAGCTGGAGTTAGCTTTTCAAAAACTGAGCTCTACTATTCCGTGTTGACATTAATATTTCGTTTCCCCCTATGAAAGAAGGAAAATAGAATTCAGTTAGGCTCGCATAGTTTCAACATAGGTGGAATAAACTATTGTGTTGCTTATCTTCTGTGCTACTATTGGGAAGTGTATTGTATTTTCATATAATTTTTTTTACGTTACCTCAATTTTTCTACAGTATAAGCACACATTGAACGGCTGAAAGGAAAACCTGATTAAAAATGAGGAGAAATGAATGTTAATACGACAAGTGTTCGCTGATTTTGAACTTACATATGTACATTTTTGAAAATTACATGCACGCTGTTTACAACATATTGAAAGCTGGAGCTGAGTTGTGGAAGCAGTGAAGATAATTTCCTCTCAAATATTTTTCGCTGAATTCTTTGAGTTTGAGGCCAACTTCTCCTCACAAATCAAGTCAAATCGAGTCAAAGTCCTTAAAAATCAAGTCAAGTCAAAAACTTGCCGGATAATTTAAGGCATGCAATGTTATGCCCTCCTGAACACACGTGACGGGCTAATTGGTGATTCACATGTCAGTTTTCCCGGCTTTGGCAGTCAGCTATTTGAATTTCCTTTTAGATTAGAATGCATGAATTTGCATATGTTTTCTAAAGGGTTGGGAGCTTCAGCTAGTTTCTCATGTATTCCTCCACTCGTGGAACAACAGCATTATTATTTTCGATATTCACGTTTCAGCCGCCATTGCAAGACTTCACCTGCTCGGGGGACAAAAACCAATTTATCTAGCATAATTACCACTTCTCGACTTCTTACATCAACGTTGAAAACCTTTCTTTGCAGCTGCGTTTGTGTCTCTGCATCACACAAGCATCAGTTGCACGACCCCTGAGGGATGGTGAAGTCGTCCAACTTTGTCATTACGAAACTGGGAGTTAATTTGTGACGCCGCCATTCACTTGTGCCCGCATCTTAAGCTGTCAGCATGTTCTTGGTCGTGAAAACTAACAGAAGTATTAAGTTTACAGACTTCTCCGTTCTTCTCCTTTATGAAATGAAGCCTGAAGTATACTTTCTTCGGAGGATTAAAAAGTTTTGATTGGCTAATTTGATTAAGCTTCTAAAACAAAGTCATTGTAAGTTTTCGTGTAAGAGCCGTTGTTGGGAAAAGTTAAAGTGTAAATATTTGAAGTTCCCTCGAGGGATGCTGATGTCGAAGGACTTTGAGAGTTTAGAACCTCCCATGTTCGCTCTGACGACCTCTCGAGTTAAGGTGATCTAATGGTGTTTGTCGGCGTCAAAACTCCTGTGTGGACTATAGAGACTTCTCAGAAGTCCCTTATAAAACTGATCGTGTTTTTTTAAGATTGTTCGAGATTTAGTTAGTAAGTTTTTTCCATATCTATGCCCCTCAGTGACGAATATATGCGACCTCTTGCATAGGTTTTCCTTCTTAAAAATTTTTCGAACGTATCTTTAAAATTTCGGGGTATCTGGGGCGCAGTTGACATTCTTTCCATACCTCTGTACGAGTAATCATAGTTGTTTAGATATTTAAATAGATGAGTTAGTAGATATTGAAAATCATTACCATAGCAATGCTGACCGCTGTCTCTAAAACCTAATATCAATGTTAGATGATCTTATTTCTCGTGTTTTGCATATTCTATTCACATCGGATTTTCTATTCGTTTTTAAAAATATTTGGTTAGGTTTTAAGCTCTATGAACTACACACACTGAGCCTCTAAATGATTCTTTTAATTAACTGAAAGCAAGTTTTAAAATTAAAGTAGGCGAGCACATTGTCTCCTGAACTTCTAAGGCTTTGATCAACTATCTCTTCTCAAACCCCTTCACTGAGGGTGTTTTATTAGCGAGTTGTACTTGCCGAATGGATGTGGGTTGTATAGCCGCTGTGAAGGGGTTCAGAGTGAACATTTAAAAGGTAAGAGGCCCATTTATCTGGCGACAGATGTGCAGAACACGAGAATGCGAGTACTGAATGTTAATAACAGTTTCCTTCAGTTTACAGTTAAGCAGAAGAATTGAGAAGCGCAAAGAGCTTTGGTATTTACTTCGTGTTTCTCAAAAGATGAATTACCAAGCCCGGATAGACTCTTTCTGTGCTTAGAACTTTAGTTCCGCGTCTAGCTTTTACAGATGTTCACAGAATTCGGAACATGGTGGTTGTAATAAACTGAACCACGAAGTCCATTATCCAAATCGGATTGCGCTCGACTTTTTTGGTTTCTCTCCGATTTTAAATTCTCAAGGATGGAACTTTCAGCCTCAGCACATGTCTCGCTATTTTTCTCTCGGGGTCAATAGTCTCAAGATGGAAAACTCAAGATCCTTTCTTTTCGAATTTGGGCTCAGTGGCACTTGTCAGAAACACTGCCGAGCTCGGGAGAATGAGGCTTGATGCCTCAACATTGATAAACTTAAGCGAAATTCGCTCGGCGAGGAAGAAAAGCTGAGACTTTCAGAATATTGAGGGGAAACTTAGACACTGATTCTGTTGACCCACTTAATATTCCATCTACGTTTTTTCTCACGGTGTCCTCGGGCTCAAGGCGCATCAGCTTTGATTGAGAGAGGGTAAGGAAATTATCGGTTACGCACGAGCCAAGATATCCCGTGCCTCTACTTTAGGGTAATAAATCGAGTAACAAAGTAATTGAACTGATAGAGAGATCTTTGATACTCAATTTCAATTTTAGAGTAATAAATTACATTTTTGAAAACATCTTTTTGTGAAATCAAACAAGCCCCTCGACTGCCATTTTCTATTGATAACGGCTGAGTTTTAACCTCATATTTCTTGAAACACACATTTAAAATTTCTCTCGCAGCATTCATCTAAGTAAAACATAATTTCAAATTTAGGATACACCGCGTGTCTCTTGAAACACATTTTAACTATTTCTTCGCTCAATATTTATTTCTAGAAAGCATAATTCTCTGTTGAAACAAAATAAGCGAGTGAATGCATCAGCGAAAAAATCAATTTAGGGTAATTTCAAATTTATTTTGGGTTTTGATGACTATTCTTCCATCCCTTTCTCACACTGCATTTCCCACGGTGCACAAAGGGTTAAAATTTCTAAAACAATTTTGGAGCAGCAGTTTTCTCTCACGAAAAGCACAACATTTGCTGCTGTGATTCACTTACAAGATACGTTGACAGGCACAGTCAACATAGCCATGTTAAGTCAGTGCTCGACAGGAGACAGCTTCTGAAGTACATTAGAATACGTCCTAGTTAGCATGCCTAGTGTACGCCCTAGTTAGCGTGCCTAGTGTACGCCCTAGTTAGTGTGCCTAGTGTACGTCCTAGTTAGCGTGCCTAGTGTACGTCCTAGTTAGCGTGCCTAGTGTACGTCCTAGTTAGCGTGCCTAGTGTACGCCCTAGTTAGCGTGCCTAGTGTACGTCCTAGTTAGCGTGCCTAGTGTACGTCCTAGTTAGCGTGCCTGGTGTACGTCCAAGTTAGCGTGCCTAGTGTACGCCCTAGTTAGCGTGTCTAGTGTGCGCCCTAGTTAGCGTGCCTAGTGTACGCCCTAGTTAGCGTGCCTAGTGTACGCCCTAGTTAGCATGCCTAGTGTACGCCCTAGTTAGCGTGCCTAGTGTACGCCCTAGTTAGCACGGCTGATCAGAGTGCAACACACAGTCCCGAGTTACAACGGCTGCAGCAGTGATGGTAGCAAGATTCTGCTGAGGTGAGAAACTTCGTTTCTTAGAAGGTTCACCCGGTTCCTTTTCAAGACGAAAGCTGGCATATTGATGCGAAAACTCGCAACAATTCTGGTCCCTTTGCTCGCTTGTTATTATTAGGTGCCTCCAATTATACTCCTAATGATAGCGTGCATCCATTCAGCTCGATATTACTGAAATCATTCCCCTGTTTGTGCCTGGATAAAAGTGGAGTCTACTGTTCGCAGCTGTGTCAGCATCGCTCGTGGACACTAATGCGTCTGGGAGAACGGAAGTGATTACTGTCACATGGCATGTCGTATAATGTTGCGAATATTCTTTGTGTTGCGTGCCTCTGGAGGTGCTGGACAAGAGTTATAAGTCCGGGACACGTGGAGTTTTGAGGCGCGACATTGCTGAGCCATGAAATTATGACGCTCGATGAGTCTTGATGAAGTTTTTTTGAAGCCGTGTACATTTTTATTGTTGGCATGATTCAGATTTATGAGATGTGGGGAGTTTCCACAGAATTCTTATCCAGAGACTAGAGAAATTATTATGAGAAGGTACTGTGAGAGTGCATGATATGTTTTCAAAATAAATGCGCGTATTTGAGCGCTGTTGGAATTTATTTCCACGTTCATAGGACCGAATAATTTTTTTTATCACTCTATTGGCAGAATTTCTCGTCATTTGACGGCAACACATTTTGTGTCTTAATGCGCCTTGCAAAACTTGTGAATCCACGGCAGTGCTGAGAATCTTTCCGCATTTTCGCAGATCTACCAATGTAATCTAATAATTTACAGCTCGAATTCACCATTTCAGTTCAGCAAATTCAGTTCAACACACATAGATTTCATTGTGATCTAACCCATAGACTTCTAAACTTACAAAAAACAAAGCACGCGAAGTGAGTCGAGGAGTCATTTCTGCTTTCAGAAAATAAAGAAAACAACGTTGACAAATACAATAGCAGTGCCAATCTAATGAATTCTTTTCAAACCATAAAATAGTTGCTGCTTCTTGTTTGGCAGAAGTTTGAGAATGTATTCTGACAGGGAGATGCGACTGAAATCCTCTTCGTATTGGTGCTAAAATTCTTTCTCGCCAGACGATCACGACCAGAAATAGCCTCCATGTCAGATTGCATTCCTTCAAACGGTGAACCTCTCGGTCTGAATATTTGCTGTGATCCTTTCAAAAGAACATCGAAAATAGATTCTCTCATCTTTACAACAATTCTACATTATTTACTGCGAAGAAAAGATATGGAGCTTGTCTCTTTACTTCAGCGAGTACACTCGATTCATACTGAAGGCCGAATTTTCAATCAATTCACGTTAACGGGACATTATGGGGCGCAAGTCAACTTCGAAGAACTTACGCTGCCAGCTGTGCCGTCACGACGACGCAAATGAGTTGAAGGGAGCACTTCCTACAGTCTAACAAGCAAACGCATTAAGTTCGAGGAAGGAATCTGCTTCGTATTTGAACTCTGAGGCCGACAAGAATGAAATATCCAGTCAATGACAGAACAAAATAAAAAATCCCTTCCTTAACAACCGAATAGTTGGTTTCGGTGGGATTGTCAAATTTTCTGGTGTGCCTATGATTGACTACATCTGTGTGTGAAGGCGACAGCACCAGTGCTTGTGTGCTCCTTCAGTGTGGAGTGTCTCCCATGCGTACGTGTACGTGTGTTGAACGCAATTTCTGACAAATTTTTTTTGAAATTTTCTTCATGAGAAGCTTAACAATTTTGCTGCCAATTGTCTGATGCTGCTGTTAATATCTCGAGATCCGAACAAAGACTATAAAAGCGAATTTATGCTCTTTTAACGCTAAATTTTCCTCGGAAATTTTCGCTCATCTATTCGTCAAATTGTCCAGAGTCCAGATAAATTTTCTGTTTTCGAATGAAAATTATTTGAATCTTCTTCTTTTCCATTGTACAATAAATGTATTCGTTTCGCGAAGAGGGCAACTTCCAATTAATTTTTCTATTTAATGAGCACTTCTGCCGTTCACTTTTTACTTTTTACTTCTACACTTTTCTGCCTACATGAGCTACATGTAGGTTTTCCCCTGGTTTTATAGCTGTATGTAAGAAGTTTATATCGTTTATATGTTGGTTTACAGTATTTATCGCTTCACTCGACTGTTTTTGGCTTGGATGCTACATGACACGATCGGATTTTTCGTGCAAATTTTCAAGTCTATTGAACTTGTGAGCTAAATGAAATTTCTGAAGAAAGACTCCTCCTCGGTGTCGGAACTAACCGAAACTATCAATGAAATGAAGGAAGACAAAGGCGATTTCGAACACTCGAGGTGTCCTCTGCAAAAGGCAGGTTAATTTTTCTTAGAATTGACAAGTGATTGGCTTGCATTTTTCAGTTGCCAATGAAGCAAAAGTTGGGCGCCGCTAGAGACACCCGAGACGTGCATGAAATCGAAGAACAAATTTTTGCTTGAGCCAAGTTGGAGAGTTTCAATTAAAGCTTCGTGAGCGAAACTTCACAGCTGAAGTTCGTACGCTGCCGCCGTTATGAGACTCAGCGCTTTGTTGATCTTGTCCAACGGTGTCGAGTCGAATTCGATAACTTCTAAAGCTCGTATTCCCTATGCCTGTAAGATGGCGATCTTTACCAAGGAAACGGCGTACAGATCGCCAATTGTTTTGTGACTCGATCAAGTTTCGTCTTTGGAAGGAGTGTCTTGTGCCAAGCTGAGTTCCTTTGTTTTCTTTTTTCTCTCTTACATCTTATTCAAATGTTCTCATGTCTTGCGCGAGGGCCTGGTTTTTGTTACTTATGTATTCTCAATTTCCATGCCCAGCCCCGTACAGAACTATAAAGTGACTGGCACTTTGTTGAACGAACTTTAACATAAGGTTGGGACCGTAGAACAAAGATTTAAAAATTAAAATATATTGGAGAAAAATTCAAACCTTGAGAGTGGCAGGGATTTAAAACGGTGAAAGCTTAGAAAACATTTTTATTACGACCGCAAGCAACAGAACAACAGTCATAATTATAATTATCATGACCACAAGAAATAGATTTCTAAAATAAGGTAGGCATTTACCACAGATGTTCAACATGACGTCCATCTGTTGCGATGCAGGTGTTCAAACGCCAGTGCAGTAATTGCCGGACACGATCGAAGACAAAATGAGGTTCACGAATACCTGCGGAGGCTTGAAGAAGTCTAGCGATGAGGTCTTTTCCGGAATGAGTTTGTGTTTCGTACACCAAACTCTTCAAATGCCCCCAGAAGTAAAAATCAAGAGGGCGTATTGCGAGGAGACCTTCGTGGTCAAGTGATGGGCCTCCACAGTCTTTTAGAACATTTTTTTTTTGTAAATTCCCAGCCATATTTAAATATATGATTCAAGTGATCATTATGATTAAGGCTATAATTTGTTTCTTATGGATGAAATAAAATGGCTTTCCTAACTTCTACATTTCATTTCCTTGTCACTGTAAAATAAAAAAATTTTTTCCCAATACGTATCAAATTTTAATTCCTTGTAACTCTAAAACGAAGTATTTTTGACTGCACGTTTATTGAGTAAAAATTGTTTATTTCAATGGTCCCAACCTCATGCTAAAGTTGGTCGCAGAAAAGGCCGGTCATCCTGTGTATTTTAACCACTGATTGGCTTTGGTCTTTTTTCTTCAATTATTTTGATGAACGCAATCAAAGCACAAATTCTGATCGTAATCATTACTAACTCGCTAAAATAACCATGTGCTGAGTTGAACTAGTTACCCAGCTCTAACACGAGACATCTCGAGTAAATCCAAGAACTTTTGGGAAATATATCACGAGATGCCTTGGATTAAGTCGTTAAGGAGGCAACTTAGTCTCGCAGTTCTCGACATCGACAGCGTTAGCGTCCTGCACCGAGCGGGCCATGTGTCCATTACTCGCATTATTGAGCAATTACCGAGTTACACTGAAGGAAACCTCCCTTAGTTCTGCCATGAATTAACGCTATTATTCATTCCTGAATTACAGAATCACGATTAAATTTCTAATCGCAATGCTTTCCATGTAAATGTAGATTAACCTTGTATTTTTTTCTACTAACGTATTAAGTTAGCTAATTCATGAGGGCAGTGTTTTATTATTCGTACGAAAAGGAGAGCAATCTCAACTCGTTTGTTTCCAAGGCACACGCGCAGATGGTAAGTTAATTAATATCTTCATGGGGGTTTCTTTTAAGTGTCAGGCGTGTCGTCTCTGCGTGTACCTTACATTCTCAACTTCGGGTAGAGGTTTCTTAGGGCGACACTTGACAGCGTTCCACGATCACTATCGCTCCTATTACAGGGAAATGGAGTCTTTGGCGATAAAAAACTTCATTAGAAAAAAAACACAGTAGTAAATATAACAAGAGAGGTGCTGCTTGATAGCACAAGTTTGGAATGACTGCTTAACCTAACAGTGGTTAGGCGTTCGGCCTCCAACCTAAGTGGTGTGTGCCGAGTCACCTCAAGGAGTGAGGACCGACCCCTATCTAACTATACATGGTGCTCGGTTTCTGAAAATAGCACGCACACAAAATGAACACGTGATAAAATCCCTTATTCTGGATCATTGAAAAGACCCCGAATGGGGCGGACGTGACTAAGCAGTATAATTTAATATTTTAAATGAAATTTAATCGATTGGACAAATAGCACATTCCCAGCTTTGCTTTTATCATCTCGAGGCAATGCATCAGCGAACTACTGATTGCAGTTGCTGAATTAGTATTATTGATGGATAAAACATTATAGCTCCTTGACATTAATGGAGAAGTATCGATGAGAATGAGTGTTCCCAGAGGGAACATGTGGGGTGCCGAGCTGAAGGTTGGGTAGGCCTTCCTTTAGTTGAAATAAAAGTTTTCTTATGCTACGTATGAGGTTTTTCGGTTCACTGCTATCCTTTTCTCAGCACTTAATATTTTTATTCAGTTTTTATCTTGGGTCATGAACTTCTATGAATCTCGCTGTTTCTATGCGCAGGGTGTGGGGAAATATCTTGAGCACAGCGTTCTCAAAACTCTACACTAAATGGAGCAATGTTCCTTCCTCTTATTGGAACATTTTTGCTATGGTTAGGGAGGTTCAAACATATTTTCAATCCAATAATATTCTAATCATGAAGTAGTAGGAAACTGTTGTACCTATTGGAGAGGAGTTCTACTTTAAATCATTCTACTGTGTCATTAATTACGCTTAATTTTAAAAATAACTTTTAAACAATTTTAAAAATGCACTGGAAAAGTAAACTGCTCACAAAAGAGTATTTTGCACAAGCACGTTTTGTTTTTAGAACTTGAATATCACTTTCTTTAATTCAATTCGATTTATTCTCTGCGAAGAAAAGGGTTTTTTAACACAGTCTTTCGTTTAAATTATGCATGAACTTTCTCAAAATTCCGAAGTTTAAATCAATGCAAAGAAATTCCGTAAACTTTTAGAATTAGATTTCAACGGCAAAAATTGAAAACGCCTTTTTGCGTTACAGACAAGCCTTCACAGGCTATTCAGTTTTTGTAATCAGTTTCAAGGGGAAAATCGAGGTGTAATCTGTGGAAGGTAATCTGGCTGAAACAGGGAAATTGGGGCCGCCGCAGCCGGCCGACACCAGCGCCTCACAATGGGCGCTCTTGAGATTATTAGGCGCCGTCGCCTTCATCAGACCTCCTGGTCTGTCGGCCTCCTGGTGTGGCGGCCTCTTGGTCTGGCGGCCGTGAAGCGGACCGCAGCGTGCGAGATGTCAGGCGTGTGTTGGAAGGCGTGTCAGTTCAGTGTGGTTCAATGGCCACTGCGACAGCCATTAACCTACAAAGTAAATGTAGGTCACCATGGACAAAAGATTATCTTGCCATGACTACGAACTTCACGGTATAAATCCCAGCTGATTGTAAAATTCTTTTTAAAATTTTTGGAACAGAAAAACACGTTTTCTACCGAGAGCTATGAATCGGTACATTACGTGACCTTCGTGTGGCAGCAGCTGGGGGTGGAATTGCTGCCAATATTTGGAACTTCATTCTAGCGTCTATTCGATAACCTGAAGATCTACTAATTACCGAAATATTTCAGACCTCCTGCGTATAAATGAAACAAAAAACATTCGTCTTGAGTTGTTCTTTGATTACATTACCTGTGCAGGAGCCTGTGTCTTGGATTAAGAGTGTATTTCCGTTCATATTGTTCGTATGATTTCCTATCGTGCCTGGTCAATATGTACTCAAGCTTATTCAACAGAAATTCATCTTAAGGATTTATTTGAGTTTATTCTAAGAAAAGCCATTCATATATGATTGAAGCTCTTGTTTTCTTCATCATAACCTTAATTGTCTTTTGAAACATTTCAAATTAATTCACCTCCTTAGGTGAAATTACTCCTTGAAATTACTTTTTACTGAACTTTCAAGAGCAAGTTTTCACCGCCCCTACCCATTTCACCGAAAATAGCCAGCATTGCACACGGCGCTGCAGCTCCCGCCACGTTATCGCTAGAGGCACCGATTGCCCAGAGCTTTAGGACGCGGCCCTGAGCGTCTCCTCGAAGTTGGACCTCCTCTAAATATAGCGGCCAGACTCGCCTGTGAGGTTTGCTCACCACTTGCTGGATGCCCTCCGCCTTTCCAGCGCCTGCCTACTCTGCTCGTCTTTTCCAGCCTCCAGTCTCTGTAATCGAACAACTTTGAGTCTGATTTAACGTAAATTTATTTCTCCACTTCTGCAGTGAGCTGCTCTTCGATTCTAGCGAATAATTTTCTTTCCAAGATGTTGCAGTTTGAGTTTTAGATTTGTTTCTGAAAATTTTTGTTAATTGAGTTGGTTCACCGTATTGCTCATGACGGAGCTGAAACTCGCGTTGTTCAAATGCTTGAATACCATGCAAATCAAGAGCCAGCATTTTGCTAGCCCGTTCTGATGAATTGCGGTTGTAGAAAACGGTTATTCATTTATCACGTTTTACTAAGTCGTTTTATTTTTGCCAAACATTCAGCGTTGGTAAAATTCAGAGCATATTATTGAAGAAAGGCTTCGATAAAATTTAATAGCCAGTTTCAATACGTATAAGACCGGACTTGAGGTCTTGTTCATAAAAGGAAAGTATAAAAGGACCTACACTTCTTTGTTACTCTTCTTGTACCTAATTTTTTCATGTTTTCCTGTTCCAATTATCTCGATTCAGAGTCGATTAGACATTTATTATTCGCACTTTTCCATGGATTTGATGTCAAAATTTTGGCACATTCGTATAAAGTTCATCAAAAAGCACACAATTGAAGGTGCCAACTACGACACAAACTTTTCAAAATAAAAGGGTACATTTCGCATCTAACCGTTGTGGAAATTCCCACCGTACAAAGCTAAGCTTTAAGCTCAGAAAATCGTGAGCTTGGAGTTCTCAGCCTTACAAATGCTCTAAATTTTGGCAAGGGTCGTAAATTGCTGAAATTAGCGCAAGCCTCGAGTTTATGCCAGCGGTTGGGGCTCTGCCATTAGTGGTGAACGGCAAACTCGATCTTGCGACGCATACCACCGACAGAATAATTCTGGTGCATTGATGAATGCTTTTCAGAACGTTTCCTGCTTGAATTCAGTGTCTGGTACTGCATAACATTTTACATTAATTTATCTATTCATTCATTCGTACATCTATTTTACATTAATTCGGGTCATTTTTGTGACTCTGATACGTTGCATTCAGAGGTGGTGCTTTATAAGCACTTATACCCAGTACTCGTTGCTGGATTTGCGCTCCCGTCATTTGCTGGCGTGTATGTGCACTCCCTAATGAAAATTGTGATGGCACTCCGTCAAGGGGAAAATGAGTTGTCTTGCTTTTTCGTTCATTGATAATTCCGTTGATTTACGGCTTATACTACCGTCACTCAGCCTAATTGGCTCATCAGAAAAAAGGCGAGTGTTATATTTTTACCATTGGATAATGCCCTTCCAAGTTAGATTATTGGTTAGTTTTGGCCTCATAAACAGTTCTGCTTCTTTAGCAGTGTGGGACAGAAACATTTGAATAATGATGGATTTGGTTCTTCTTTTTATCTTGCGTATTAGATTTCCTAAAAATCGCCCTTTTTATTCTAATATACGCAAGCTCTAGAGAGATCCGAATTAACGTTCGATATTCCATTAATTGTCTTCCTGCATCTCCAGTCTCATCTAATCAAGTACATCATTATAACCATAAGCTTCAGATCGCTCTGAGATATGTTTTATTCAATAGAGTAAGGGAAATCGTAACAGTTTAACATCTCACTCTAGAAGTGATGAATTTACATTTTTATCGTAGTTGTTAACTATACCAATTCCCAAAACAATTTCTCATGGGTAGAGTATTCATCATTCCACTGTCGCTCTGATGTTTTCTAACGCTGGTGTTTGAATAAATTTGGTACACATGTTTTTGTGTCCCGGCATGAAGCGGATGTCTGCAAAATTTTTTAAAAATCTGTCTAATTGGCGATTGTGAACTGGTCTTATGGCATCTTAATTTACACTACGATGCAGATTAAATCCTAAACCTTGAATGTTCACTGATCGAGTTTCCAAACATCCATTTTGCCTGACAATAGCATATCTGAGACAAGTGTTAACTGCGTTCGCTGCCGAAGTCATCAGCAGTGTGGCAGTAAATACAATCCTTCATAAATTCATATTTTTAATTCCTTATTGAATATTATTTCCATGATCTTCATGTACTTTTATAAAAACTATGATAATCGTACATGATTTGTCGCAATTTTATATAAAAAAAGAGACTTGGCCTAAAGAAGCAGAATGTACCAAGACATAGCTCTCGACAGAAAACGTGTTTTTCAGTTCCAAAAATTTTAACAAGAATAATACAATCAGCTGGGGCTTAAACCGTGAAGTTCGTAGTCATGGCAAGATTATCTTTTGTCGATGGTGACCTACATATACTTTATATGTTAATGGCAGTCGCTGAGGCCATTGTCAACATTTATACCTCTAGCAATTTTGCAGCCATTTTCCATCTTTACTCTCAGAGATCCGTGGGTAATACGACTAATGGTGTTTTCATCTTTCTCTAAAATGTTCCGCCAAGTTTGTTCACTTCTCATGAGTTTGCTCAGTCTTCACATTTTTCTCTGAAATTAAGGGATTTTTTAGATAGGCCAACTTGGTGGTGCCTTACAAGCACTCGAGGGACGAAGAGCTCTAATGCAAACTAGGTTTGGTGGTCAAAAATTTTCTCGAAAGAAAATTAAGGACTTTTTCAATTCCGTTGGGCTTCGTGCAATTAAACATACCACATTAAAGTTGAGAGCTACACGAAACGGAGCGTTTGAATTCATTAAATTTAATGGGACCGATGAATGCACAACAATGATGTATTGCATAATCCTACTACATTGTTTTGAAACTCACTAGAATGTGAGAATCGACACGTTTATGTCGCAAATACTAAGCGTATTATTTACTATGTTACTATCCCTCAAGGGGATAAAACTATTGTCTCTTTGAGACAAGCACCCAGGGGGAAAAATATGTGTGGACCATCTTTTTTCGGTTCACTGTTGTCCTGTTTTTCAGCACCTACTAATTTCTTCGCCAACTTTTATTTTGTGTCTTGAACTTCTTTCTCAACTTATCGTTTCTATTACCCTTCTGCTAGATTCCGCGTTCCCTTATCTCCAAGCTAAATGGTGCCTTCCTCCTTCCTCTCGCTGGAATGCCTTTTTTTAGGGGTTAGGGAGGCTTAAACCAATCTACAACATTACTAATGTCAGTATGAACTTGTATTTTACTTCAGCAATTTAGGTTTAAGTTATCATGTTTTTTTCATTTACATTTTCATTTCAGTTCCATGTAAAATCTTATTGATTTCTTACACGCAAATTATTTTTCGATTACTTGCGTCATATTAATGTATTTGTAGAGGGAGACAATCTTCAGCCATGATATCGCTAGAGCGTCAATATGTTCGTGCTATCTGCTCCCATTGTGTCCAATAATAAGTAGAAAACAATATAGGTGACTTACGCTCCCCTGCAGTTATTTTCCAGAAATTATTTAAAATCATTAGCAATAGAGGATGTGTTCTTTCCAATGCGTAGCTACATGATGAGTCGCTTTTTTTTAATCATTGCTCAATGCAATTTACTAACGAGGAAGTTCCGTTAAACTTGCCGTCAATCGTTTGTAGTTCCTCTATAACAAATCTGTCTGTTTCAACACTATTGCCTCTGTGTGAAAGTCTGAAAAAATTATTTGTCTGAATGTTAAGAAACTTCTCGAAGTACGCCATTTATGTCAAAACACTGTTCATTTTATTTTATGAAAGAGACATGCTTATTAACCGCAGTGAAAGGTGTGTGAAACTCCAACCGTGCGTTTAATTAAATTTTAAACGATATTTTTTGAAAGTTTTACTCGTGTAACGAGTAACACTTATTTCTCATCAATAACTAATTATATATTTCATGCATATTTTCACATTTGTGATGCACCTTTTCCTCCAAAATACTCGTTGGAATGATGCGAACTAAGTTAGTTAAATATTGGTTGTGATATCCGTAGAGTTATACTTCAAAATTGGTGAAATGTGTGTTGAATTATTGTTTTTTTATCCCATAATCGAGTAAATACTTGAATCTCTACCCGTTGTTTCTTCCAGATCAGTGAAAACATGACGACCAACAGCAGCCTGTGGGACGACAAGGCTGAGGGTGGCCTCTTCAACACCACGGACGCTGCAGACGCAATGGCGGAATACGATCCGGAGATCGAGCAAATGAAGATCCAGTTAGCAGAAATGAGATTTGTAGTACAAATCGTGCTAGTACCTTTCATCACAGTGATCGGCGTGTGTGGTAATATCATCACCATCGCTGTGCTAACGAGAAAGTCTATGAGGTCTTCTACGAACTTTTATCTGACGGCTTTGGCGATTTCCGATATGCTCTACCTGCTGCTCTTCTTTTCTTTGAGTCTGCAGCACCACCCCGGCATGAACGAGCCGCACACTTGGGTGTACTGGCACTTCTCACGCTTCGCCAGGTGGTTCGTCGATGCTTCAAGTAAGTGTTCCGTGGTTAGTTGATAATTTTACATCCATACAAAATTAATGTGTTTTACGTTCCAAAGGACTTTCCTACACGTGTTTAACTTGACGGTTCATTATTGCTCCAACTAAGGATTTGGCAATTAGTTGGATTCTGAGAACCTGTAACTCATTTGATGTTAGCTAGAAAACAATTCACAGTATTTCAGTGTTAAATACTGCTCTAAAGTAGTAAATTAATAAATCAAATAATGTTTTCCCATGGATATTATTCTAACTACCGTTACTTCCTGTTTTTGTAGAGGGCACTGGATAATTTCTGGGAACATTTTGTCCAGAAAATATGTTCTGAAACTATGTTCTGAAACTGCCCAAGTGCCTTTTGCGATTGCTTCGTTATGGATTCATTCTGAGGTTCGATTTGCACATTTAAAAGTTTTGAATACCGGAATAGCTCCGTCGAGGGAATTTCAGTTGAAAATTTTTTATTGATGAAAATGGTGTAAAATCAACATGTTCTTGTAAAAAATTGAAGGGAACATACGAATGAAAAACAGAGACACTAGTTTAGCTTTAAATAATTTGATTGCTTGTAATTCTGAATGGCGTGTTTTCAGCGCGCTCATTTTCATTATCTGAAAGGTTAGTTTCATGTAGGGTTCACTTACATACAAATAAAGCACCTCGATTTATACCTTGCCTACAATTTTTCAGCAGAAGATGAAACTAGCATTTTACTCTCCAGTCATACATCGACAGTAATTAAGTATTCACTTTACATTGACTAGTTACATTTCGTGCTTCACTTAAAACGGACGAAAATGCGATTGAAATACATCAAGTCACGATGATTTTGATTCGGTTTTGACATTTTTGGCCTTTTTTTAATTAATTTGATGTTCTTGTTAATAGGACTCTTTCATTTTAGTTGCACGTTGAGTTCGTTGGAACAAAATCTTTGATATGGCATGGCAGTAAAGGATAAATATGCTCATACAGCTACCAGCTCAGCAGGCTCTGTAGCGCTTGAGTCAAGCTGCTGTACATGCTGTTTCTCATGGTCCCAAGTAGACTAGAACCAAAGGTTACATCTGTAGCCAAAAGCCACTCCTATTTCTGAAGTTCATTTTACCTAAATAATCAGCAAATAGTGATTTCGCTTATATCCGTATATATCGAATTCGCTTTTCGATTGGGGACCATTTGAACCTGACCTCATTCTGAGGCTCTTCCAGGGTTTCTCCGAATCCGCGCTTTAGCGTAACCTTCCTTCTTTGAATTTGGAGCCCGTCTTTCTGTTTCGCTGCCTTTGAGTTTTACGCCGCACTCTGTAAGCTCTCAGCCTCCCATAGACGGGACTGCCCTCTCTGTCGATGCCGCGTCCTTCCCTCCAATTAGGGACACTTGCTCCTAATTACGAAGTTTGGCTCACTTGTTCAGCCTCTGAAAACTAAAACTCGAAAGTCATTCGCTCCGTCAGATTTCACCTACTTGATTCCTGTTTATGAAGATGTTGCTCTACTTCCAGTCATGCGATGAACTTTGAAGTTCACAGATGATCTTAGCAATAAATAAATATTCACATCGTTTTGGATCTGAACAAAACCATGACCGACATGCACACCTAGAAATGAAATGCTTTCGAAGCTCTTCGTTCATAATTTATTCAAGTGAACTGTTTTGGAGTTCGTCGTTGATCGTGATGAAAGGAAGCGCATAATTTTCTGCTTATTTTTGATAAACAGTACTGTAAAGACGGAAACAATAATAAAAATGCTAACGACTCTTCAAAAAATGTCAGGGGGCTACGGATTCTTCAAATTTGAAACTTGTGGAAGCTCAAATCAGGCGCTTTACGCGTTTCCTCATATAATCAGGTCATTTGCATTCAATGCTAAGTATTAACTTTGATCATCAAATGAATACGTATTGCAACCTAATTCTGTGGAAATCTATTTCCTCTGAATATAATAACAATAAAGAAAGAGTTGAATTGAGATAGTTAAAACTGGTTGCGATATCCGTAGACTAATGTTTTCAAGCTGCTGAGTTTCACGAATATTGCTCATTATGCAGAGTTCGAGAACGTTGCAAGAAACTTGTCGAAATTTAATGCACGATTTCAGTCAGTCATAATGTACTGCCTCATGTGAACTTTGGCAGTTATGATGGGTCTATGATTTCTAAGAGCTTAGTTGCTCAAGCTGTGTTGATGCTAAAACTTTGCACTGCCAGCTTACGCGCTCATTTTCAGGCGAATTGCATTTATCCAAATACAAAGAGGAAAGCATCTTATCAACATATGAATTGGTTTGATATTTTTTATCCCAATTTACAACCGTGTTGTGTGTTGCCACAAGGAAGGAGTGCCACTGTGAATTTGGAAGACGTATTCATGATAGCTTGTACTAGAATTGAATACGTCTTGCCTTTCTAATCATTGATAACAATATCCTGAAAACAGGAGAATGCAGAAGCTCCTTTTTTACATTCTAAGCAACAAGGAACTTTGTTACATACTACGGCTTCCTCTTCGTCAAGCGCTAAAAATTAATCCTTTGTTTTGCTCACTGCAATAGGGACTGTTGCTTCTACTGGTTTTTCCAACTTAATGCAAAAAATTTTACGAGGATTTATAAGAAAAAATTTGAAGTGAATCGTGCTTGTCCTTGGGGGATTTCAGCTTCGTATCCTGACATTTACTGCAATGCAAGGCTTCTTTTCTCTTTTAATTTGTGCCTGGTTAATATCGCAACAAACGCTTTGTTAAATTAGCAGCACAGTAGAGAGTTGAAACTTCATGTGACTCTCAGCTTTTACAACCTTATAATCAGTAATTATTCATTCGTCTGCTTTCCATGTCATACCATGCAGTGTACAATATTTTACGAGAAAATGTAACTGTCGAATTGTATTTTTGTTGCTGTCACAACAATGGTTTTCGATTTTATAGCAGTGACACTAAATTCATTTCCTCATTGAATCAGAAATACAAATTTTGTTTGATAACCTGGACTTGAAGAAACAGCAAAACCCTTGAGTAAACTCTACTCTCCTTTAACACATACAACTTTAATTTTTTTGTCTTTCACGGCCACGGCTCAAATTACACCGGCATTCTTTGTCAACCTGAGTGAAACTCATCAGCCCCAACCACCCAGCGAATTTTCTCAAATTGAATTGCAGCGTTTGTCACGTGTCTTGAGGCCCTCAAATCGAGTTCCCGCATTGTGGTCTGGGCTAAATCTCCTCGCCCACATTTATACCGGCCGCACAGGTCTAATGCTGCTCTTTTGTGAAGTGAACAAAGGGCAAAGGGAACTGAACTCCCTGCAACTGAGGCAGCTTGACCTTTTTATGCAGTTTTTCAACTTTTGGGGCTTTTGATGTTTCTTACTTGGATCTCAGAGTCGTCATCGAGTTGAAGAAAATAAATGAAAATTGAGTTTTTTTTAGCATTTTATTGAGGTTTCGAACAGTGCTCGATGCCTCGCACAATATTTGCCGGGGAAGTTTTTGAACCTTTTATGGCCTCGTTTGCAGCCGCCAGCGATGTGTGTGCCGCGCCCTGGGATAAAGTTGTGTCGCTTAATAAAGTGTCTAAATGAGGAGCTTAAATCTCGTGCTCCAGTTGAGACGAAATTTTATTTCTAGTCCGGAAACATGAAAAATTAAGCTCGACTTTCATCCGGCCTATCTGCGCATTTGAAATAATGTTCATTTCTGCAAATTCAATGTTTTTCTGAACTCAGTTACGTAGTACACATCACTGCTTTAAAACGAGTGAATATCGTCGAGTTTACATGAACCCAAAAAACCTAAAAGTAAATATTAAATGCCATTTTCAACCAAAAATTTGCTACAAATTTTTTAAAGCTACTTGTCTTAGAGAATACGTCGAAATTTGATTTGAATTTGGTTAAATTTGGATCATGACATCGTGGGCTCGTCTCGCCGAAGTGAATGAGATTTTTTTCTTCAATTCCGACTCTGAAGCTTGACGGTGCCAAAGTCGCTCTTAGCTGCGGGGGAATGAGGCACGGAGAACTAATGAATCCTGCTTTAAAAAATCTAAAATTCCAAGGTATAGAATTTTTTATAGCGTTGAGCACCCTGTAGTCATCAGTCACAAAATTCCTGAAAAAGCAGCTGCTTCACTAAGGTATTTTGCGATTGTCAGATTTTCATTTCTTGCAATGGCTCGTCCAACAGACAAAAATCGTAGTGGAGCAACGGGTACGGTTAATTTCAGTGGGAACGATGTTACTGATGATTATATTTGTGAAAATAAGATTACACGTTTCTGATGATGATCTGAAAGCAGTAAAAAAAAATCACTCATGCGATTTTTGACGCTTAAACTTAACCACGAAAGTTGGTATTCACATTAAATTGAGATTCCCCCATGCTGGCAAAACGAGAAAATCCTCGGAATAGAAATAAAATTTTGCACGGATACTTCACTCTTGCTTATTGGTAGCGGCCCTAGAGTTGATGCAGTCCTCGCACAATTATCTCCAGGGAAATTGAAAGTGACCCGTCCGTTATTCAAACCTCTCGGAACCTTGCAAATGCTCGCAGGGCATTGCGCTAAAGGCGTTGTTCTGTTCTAATTCCCTCGTTAGAATGGGCGAACTCAAATCTCCTGTTGAAAGGAATCCATGACGAGAATTACACTTGGCCCACCGGTTTCGTCGAACACTAGAAATGCTGAACGAAGGCGTCTCCATTCTCATTGAACTTGAACTGCCCTGTATCTGAAAACGTTGTTCGGAGGTTTCCAACAAAAATGCGGATTAGTTTTACGATCATTGGCACCGCTCTTCTTTTGCCGAATAAAGGAAGGTCTTTGTTACCACAGAAGAGTAACGCCCATTGCCCTGGGCATCTTATTGTTCCGTTGCGCGGTATTGTCCTCCGGAGCAAATTTCATTGTCCTCAAGTACTTTTATAAAAATTTTCATCTCTGCTGCACTCCTTTTCATGTTAATATTTTTGATGAAAAATGTAGTTTCTTTCATTTTCACAGTCTCGTATTTAAAATTCAGAAGAATAAGTTATATGTCTTCATTTTATCTTCAAATTGTTGCTGGAGCTATTTAGAAAATTCAGGCACTTCAAGCGAGTTTCTGTGAAGTTTTCGAGAATGTGGCAATTGAGAAAACTTGTTCGAGCGCCCATAAACGCAGGATTTGAAGCAGGATGCGGACTTTCACAGCTTCATAACGCTAATCTAAATTTTAGCGCCAATGGTTTTGAAAATGTCTGTGGTAGAATGGATGATTTGAGCACGTATTTTGATTCCCAGTATTTCGGAGATGAGTATAAATCTTGAGTTTTTCTAGAATCAGAGGTTTTCTTGACTTACTTAATTTGTACATGCGACTCAGAAGCGTCCTCAACGGTCCCACTGAATCGAAAACACAAGCTGCTTATGCTTCTTGAGAAGTTTTTCCGTTGAATATGAAGCCTTTCACATTCATCTCATGTCTTTTTCCCCCGAAGGAAATAACGTATTGAACAGCTAACGTGTCTGCTTTAGAATGTGAAATATTTTATTATTCTTTATCCTCCACTATGTAATCAATTCCCAGTTTAAATTAAATGTAACTCAGAGGACCTCTTGATTCCCTTGCTAGATTTTGTAATTGACACTTTATTATTCCAGCCAGAATATAAAGGTAGCTCTAATTAAAAGTTGAGTCAGGAGGTTAATGCTAGTATCGAGTATGACCGGAGTACACATGGGAATTGATTTTCAGTTTATTGTCAAACTTGATTCAGTGAGCATCAGAATAGTGTTGAACAGTTCAACGTTTCCAAAACTGCGGTCTTTTCAAGGCCGCAGTTGACAGGTCACGATCCTGTCAACATGGAGGAAATTGCCTTGTGTTCTGCAAGTAAAAATGCTTAGGGCTCTTTCTTCAATATTAAAAGTTTCTATTTTTCTTGAAGAGAGTATAATTTCGCTTTCCGTCGCTGTCGTTCCTTTTCTAAGTGAAAAAAAATAGCCCCAGCCTTTTGCATTTCTCTTACCATATAAACGATAGTTAACTTATCAACGATGCGTTGTTCATTAATATCCTCTTTCTTCTTAAATGTCCAAATGAGTTTGTTCACGGAATTTTGCTCAATAATATTCTCCGTATTTCTCTTTTTATTTACAAACGAATTTATTCAGAGATCGATTGCGTTTGCTACGAATCTTAGGAACGTGGAAAGCCTTCCATCCCTCGACCACTCGGGACCCCTTCTCGAAAAAGTAATTTCCTGTCTGGTCTTCTCTTTGGTAGCAGGTTTTCTTCGTGATTTTTTGCTTTTGACTCTCTTATGACCTCCTGCGCAGTAGAATAAATATTCTACGAGTTCAAACGCTGATTGAATTTCTTAACACTGATAAAATTTTATTCAGTCTGCAACTTTTCAATTAGGAATGCAAGATGAATTTATTCCGACTGTTGCAATTGAAACTCATTGCCTCAGCGTTTGCCTTCTTTTATCGTCTCGAAAATAAACATGCCCCGAAATGAACGAGATTTAATTACTGAGGTATACTGGAATTTTTTTTCATACTGCTAGTATTTTCATTGTGACTCTTTGCTGCCCAGAATTCTATGTATTAGTTCCATAGATAATTTTTATTCAATGCTGGAAATTTTTTCCCCAAAATAAATTCAAAGGAATCTGATTTTTCATTCCATTTGTTAAGCAGTGAGCAGTAAACTGGTGTTAAAAAATACTTTAATTTCTTTATTTGTCCGATGTTTTACCGACTTTTTAAAAAATGTTCTTTTCAGAAATGATTAGGAGTCTCCATTCTTTTATTTTTAGACTAACTGAGACAACATTTTTAGGCAGCGGTGTCGAAAACAATTTGCTGCTTTCTCACTCGGAAATGAGGCAGAACTGCCGCACTGCTCTACGCCTGGTATTGGCACAATTTTACGTCAGCTTCCGTTGCCTACCACAGTCGCCTTCTCGCCAAAGTTTTTCGAAGGTTCTTTCATGTTGTCGATAATTCGGTTCGCGCGTGCTGTCGCCAAGATCTTTCTTTATCTCTTAACCCAGGAAACGAGCCGCGCGATCTGAAAGAGTTGTGTTTTCGTGAATTCGTGAATTCCGTCGTAAACAACCCATTTCTTTACTGCCTGAATTTTTATTCGTTTTTTCGAGCAGAGCGATGCTGAAATGCTTCAAATTTTTCCTCTTGAAAAACTAGTTTTCTACCCTGACTCACATCGCATTTCGACTTTTCACATTTACACCTCCAATTTCCGAAGTGGTACTTTCACGTCCTAGACTTGTGAACCAGATAGATTTATTCATCATTACATCATCAGAGTACGGTTTGTGCCGTTGCATTCCATATGCAATCTTGTGAAAATCATTTCGTCTTGTTCAAGCAAGAATCCTTGTAAACGTTGTCAATTTTCAATTCTTCGTAGATTTTCAGAGTTTTGATCTGCTGGCCTTGTAACTTCTTAAAAAATACCAAGAAAAATGTCGGTGATTTTTTAACGTATCGCAGTTGACTCGAAAATCATGTAATATCCAGAATAAGCCTTTGCCATCTAGAGGCCTTCCGTAATTATTCGTAAAATTCCTTAGGAGATTCAAACCATCAAGCTTTCGAACAACAGCAATGCGGTGAGAAGTTTATTCGAATTTTAGACGGTGATTATTCTGAGCCGGTCGTTGCCTATAAGCCCCTCTGAAGTAAAATTTGAATTAAAATTCTTTATTAGCCCAAGTGTCTTTCCTGCAAATGTTTCTGACGTGTTCGAGTTAACTTCTTTCTCTAATCTATTTTTCTCAGCGGAACGCCGAGTGTGTTGGTTTGTTAGAAGATGCGAATGATGAGTAGTAGGAGTTCATGCGTTTGAATCTGAATTAAATGTGTTGTGAGTTCAATTAAAGGGGTGTAATTAACACGCCTAAAAACTGGGGTTATATAAGAACAGATAATACCTTCACTGCGCCATTTACAAACCGAGTCAACAGGTGCATTCTATGATATTAAAGATTACGTTTAAGGACAACATTTTCCAGTATTCCAAATCAGATGATAGTGAAGTGTTATAGTTAAAAACGAATCTGTTTCCATGAACGCATCTTCAAAACTCGTTTCAAGCTCACAGATACTCTAGCCACTGCATTTCATCGCATGAATTTAAGCTTCGATTATATATTTTATGCTGAATTCAATTATGTTCATGTATGCCCTTGAATAGTGCCTTAACTTTATTTGCGGTTGCACGTAAATTTTATCTCACTTGGGAAGTCGTCTCGCAAAATGTAGTTTAAATTATAGAATTTACATGCAATCTATATTCCCAAATTAAAAATGAATTCAATTTGCAGCTTCTGCACATGCTTGAATGTATAGCGCAGCTAAACCCAAGTATCGCGGCGGCCACATTGCTAATAGTCCTCATCTCAGCCCCTCAACGTGCAGCCTCTCGTATTACACGGTGCTAGCTGCTGCTCCATGCGCACGCGGTGTTCCAAATGTGTTCAGTTCTCTTTTACTCTTCAGGGAAGAACAAGTTGTAAAACGTAAAATATTACTTCAAATGTGCAATAATTTAAATCTGAGAACTACCTATGAGAATGGTTTCATTTCATAGTTTCACAATGTCGAGAAATTCCTTTAAATTGCAAAATTTTGAAATGCATGTTTTCCTTTCGAAAGACCCCGTCTGTAAATACTTAGGAGGCTAGCAGCTCTAAATTGTGCGAACTCGGAAGTTCTCGAGACTACCTTCAAATTGGCGTTGTTTTTGATCAGGCGCAGAATTGGCAGGTTTCTGCTTCACTGCGATGCGTTTTCTCGTGAGACTGAGAGCGTCTTTGAGACTCCCACTTCATCAAGCACTCGCTGACTTGAAATGGAGTCATTTCCAATTGCAAATCGTTCAATTTCTCAAACTTTTCTTCTATGAAGATATGTTAGAAGCATATGAAAAAACTTCAATGATTTTTTTTTTTAATTTTGAACAATTATAAAACTGGTTGATTGTTATTTTTTGTGTTGGTTTTTAATTGCTCTGCGTACATTCTTTTCCTTTTTATTCAGATTTTTTCCGAGTAACTGAGTTTGTTTAACTTATGCAGTTTTATGGAAAAGAATCAAATGTCACGCTGCTGAAAATACCGATCCTCTCAACATCTACTTACCGATAATTTAACTTCACTATCAGCTTATTTTTGGGGCTCATGTTTATATTTTTCACAAGATAGATAGAGTGTTTCATTTGGATTTAAAAACGTAAACTAAATTGTGTTAGGCAGATGTTATGAAAAGCATTATGAAACAATGAAAGTAAATGGTTTTTGAAAATATGTGCCCGAATTTCAGTAGTACCCACAGCGCATGATGTCTCCATGTTACTGTACCATATCTAATTACTTACATACATTCGATGGTTATTTCCATATCATTGAATGTTTCATAACATAATTTATAAAAAAGGGTTTTTGTCGTCAAGAATTCGTTTTCCTCGATTTTTTAAACCTATTAATTACTCTCCAATAAATTATTAAATAAAATGCGTATGGAACAAAATAGTTGCTCAAATAAGTTACAGCACCGATTTGGCGCGTAAATGACAGGCAGAGGCTAAAAATTCTTCCCGTGTTCTGCGCAGGCGCGACGTCGACGTGGCTGACGGTGACCTTCACAGTGGAGCGCTACATCGCCGTCTGCTACCCCATCAAAAAGAATGTGAGTAGTCGTCTATTATCTTAAAGATTTTTTGCTCGAAAATTGTAGGGGGAAAAACAATATTTTGTTTCTCTGCCTCGGTTGCGTTTTGTTACAGCAGTGGCAGTGTTGTTTTGTTACAGCAGTGGTAGTGTTTTGTTACAGCAGTGGTAGTGTTTTGTTACAGCAGTGGTAGTGATTTGTTACCGCAGTGGTAGTGATTTGTTACAGCAGTGGTAGTGATTTGTTACAGCAGTGGTAGTGATTTGTTACAGCAGTGGTAGTGTTTTGTTACAGCAGTGGTAGTGTTTTGTTACAGCAGTGGTAGTGTTTTGTTGCAGCAGTGGTAGT
>JACJUY010000878.1:65637-87548 GCA_014220935.1 Platorchestia sp. MABIK | reverse complement strand
TGTTTTGTTACAGCAGCGGCAGTGTTTTTTTATAGCAGTGACAGTGTTTTGTTACAGCAGCGGCAGTGTTTTGTTATAGCAGTGACAGTGTTTTGTTACAGCAGCGGCACTGTTTTGTTATAGCAGTGACAGTGTTTTGTTACAGCAGTGGCAGTGTTTTGTTACAGCAGCGGCAGTGTTTTGTTATAGCAGTGACAGTGTTTTGTTACAGCAGTGACAGTGTTTTGTTACAGCAGCGGCACTGTTTTGTTATAGCAGTGACAGTGTTTTGTTACAGCAGAGGCAGTGTTTTGTTACAGCAGTGGCAGTGTTTTGTTACAGTAGTGACAGTGTTTTGTAGCAGCAATGGCTGTGTCTTGTTATACCTACAGTTAGGTTCATACTTTTTCTTTTGGTATAAATCATACATTTATAGGACTACTCTCTTCAAATTTCAAGTGACAAAAGAAATTAAATTATAGGCTATTGCATGTTTATATTGTCATCAATAACAGATTTTTCGATTCGTGATGAATTTTAGAGTTGAATTTCAATTGGCAAGGTTTGAAAACCGTGCAGAAATTTTATTTGTTTTCATATTGTACCTAGAAACTTAGGAGGTCTGGAAGTTGCGCGGCCTTGCGCAAGTTTTGTTGCTCGTCCTCGGCTTTTTGGAGACAGCTGCTTAAAAATTAATGTCGTTCATGCTTGCTTTGAATGGTTCTTACGCTCAAAATGAGACGGCTGTAAATTTAAATTTAATGGAAAGTAAAAGGAGAAATTAAGCTTTTATGAAAATTTTTTTTTCAATGTGGAAATCTGATTAGACTTTTTTTGGAAAGAGTCTTAAACATAAGACTGGAACATCTTTTCCCTTCTGTGATCGTGTAAGTCACTTTAGTAATTTGAGGTCGTTTTCATGCTCGCCTAAATTAAATGATCTCACCCTAATTTGGATCACTGCTCATGTAAAATGTAATTTTAGGAGCTAGGAAGAACCCGCCGTGTGTGCAGGAAAATGCTCGTTGGCTTCGAGGTATTTGCTTTCAGATTCAGGTATAATTTCATGAACATACTTCACTCAATTTGCTGGTCATTAATATTGTTTTGTCTATAAATTGTTTGCTCATCGTGACATTGTTTTCCTTCGTTCAGTCAAATCTCTCGTCTGTAACATTTTACTTCATGGCTCGATTAGGTGGTGTGGAAAATGAAAAAATCCTAGTCCAACAAAATGCCCTGTGAAGTCTCCCAGTAATAGTCGAAGCCTCAAAGCTTCCCACCAGGAAGTTCGAGCCTATCAATAATTTAAAAGCAAATGGTCCATGAGCTTTGCATTTTTACCATCAAGGCTTAATACAAAAATTCTTCAAAGGAAACTTCCCAAGCATTAAATAAATTCAACAAACTGTAATGGAATCGAACTTTTGAAGGTACCGCGTAGAGCACAAAAGTGTTAGAACAGTTCAAATTTCCCGACTTAATATCTCGAATTAGATGAATTGGGATTCTTATTAGAAATTTGAGCTTGAACGTTAAATTTCGTTCAAATTTGATTAAAAATATGAAATTCGGTATCAGTGATAGTTTGTAACTGAATTAATACTAAATGTAACTGAAGGAAATGAACATCAATGTTTTAAATTACCGTTCGCACTATGGTTATGAAATTATCTGCCACGTTTGATACGCACTTGCGACTTCAAAAACCAGATCGAAATCCGTAGTTCTGGCTCATAGCAGTAGTGGCCTTTAAGGAAATGATCAGCGACATTTATTTCCACCCGCTTAAGATTTCATTCAGCACAATGTGATGATTTCTATAGTTATATAAATCATGTACCCTATTTGGATTGGACTAGACCACTCCATGTTCTTGTACATGAAAAAGTGAAGCAACGATAATACTGTAATGCTGAAAAATTTCAGTTATCCTTGTGGGGGAAAAATCATTTACTGCGTCAGAGAAGAGCTTCAAAACCAAGGCGAAAGACAACGAGGCTTGGCCGCCTGGCGACGTGAACGAGATCGTATAAAATGCAATGCTAGCGAGAGTTAATGTGTCGCCTTTTGAGCTATCTTGGTCATGGTGTCAGGCTCTATGTCTCGTTAGCTAGAGACGCAGGGTTCAAATCTCGGCCTCTGGACTGTCCATGGAACAGTATGATCGCCAGCACTGGAATATAATTTTGTTTAATCTAGCATTCTCTAGAGTTGCAACCGAAATTTCGCTTTTCAGACGTCGTCACAGATGTCGTATACCTGTGGGCGTTCTTCTCGACCTTCATTTTTGAAGAACTTAAAACATCGCTGTATCACGTTTATTATTTCTGTTCTTTAATATTTTGTAAAGTAATGAAATGTTGGTTGCTTCAATCAGTTACCTAGACTACAGTTCTAACTTCATTTTACCTCTGTTGTGACAAACGCAGCAGAAACATAAACCGTAATCCCTTGTGAGTTGACTGCTTTTTATTAAACATCTTCGAGCTGAGTAAAGTTGCTTGTCGTGGGCTCAGCGCCTCGCTGGGGAATGCATTCTGGAAATCGTCTTTCATCGTAGCTTGAGTTCAGAAGGACATTTTAGGAATTCACCTTGTTAGTCTTGCTTTTATCGTTATTCAATTTGACTTCAGAATGGTCTTCCCAGTTATAGTGTCCTGAGAAACACGTACATTTATTACGCTTATTTTTATGGTCAGGAAATTACTTTTCAATATTGGGGATAGGATGCTCAAATTAGTCGTCCATTCAAATGAAATCTCTTCTGGTTTTACATTTACCTACAAGGCTAGAAATTATTCTTCAACACGTGTGTAGTTTTCTGTTCCCTTAGGAAAATTTTGATATATTTTGACGAAATTTTGCTGACCATACCTTTTGGAAAATTCCTTTGACACTCCAGTACTATTCATTCCTGAATAAATTTTGCTCTGTAATCCTCAACTCCACAATGTTTGTATGGCTTCGACTCCAACTTCAAGAAATCATTCATGTATCTCTTTCTGCTTGACGTACACAATAATTAGCGACAAGCCTGCTGATTTTCTCTTTATGGATTGGAAGGTTATACTTTGTGTATTCTTACACGTCGCATTTTACTTTTCTCATTACGACTGTTGACTTCTGATTTGCTGCGTTTCGCTATATCTGTAATCATTGAAAGCTCCTGACGTGCTGCGTTTTATTGTATCTGTTACGACTACTGGCTCCTGACGATATTGCATATGTATTACAGAGCTACAACTCTGGAACATACTACATCTTATAAAATTCTCAATACTTAATGCTATAAATATTCGATTGACCTTGCTGGAGACTTATTCGAGGACTGTAACTTCACTTTGGCGAATGACTTTATTCAATATTTGTGATATTTTACCAAAGTGTATTGAAGGTATTCAAATTGAAATTCATACGGTAAAAATCAGAGTATAGATATTTTAGTTCAAAGTGGCTGTGTCGAACAACTTCTTTTGAAACTGAACATCCAGAGCTCATCCTCACTTAATTTGCACTCAGATTGCATATTTTCTTATGATTTGCAGATGTGTAAGAATAAGAGAAAACCATTGGCAGTGTAATATTGCTTGTGTTTTTGAATGCTAGTGCTGTAGTGCGAAACTAATTTAAAATAAAAGGTGTGCTTTATACTAGTTCATTATAGATGACGGGGAATCAGTCTTTTGATACTTATGTATCTATAATGGATTTGTTGCTTCTGAATGCCTTCGTTTATTTATCCATGTGTAGTAGAACGGAAGTGCACTGTGCAAGAGATACAAGCAATGCTTTGAAGCTCTCATTCACTGAGATACCTAATTTACATCTCATTCTCTGCGCTCATATTTTCAGAATGAATTAAACTAATCCCCTTTCCTCTGAAATTTAAATTCCTATTTGTACTCAATGTCTGGTCATTCACTGGGAGGTTTTCCGCTGCACACACACACACACACACACCGGACTCTTCATGTATTATCCCAGTTCGAGGTTTTACTGTTTATATATTGCCACTCACTTGAAGAACGCTGATGATTGCTACGGTTCATTCACATCAGGTTTTCTGCACCCCGAGCCGCGCCAAGAAAGTGATTATTGGCGTGTTCCTGCTGTGCTTCAGCCTCACAGCATCCACGCCGCACGAGTGGCAGGTGGTGCAGATCTACTCCGGCACCGGCAACGACACCAACTACAAGATGTCACTCAAGCCTTCTGACCTCGGCTTGAACAGCATTTACCAGCAGGTCAGTTCCACTCCGGTGACTGGTTGCTCGCGTCTCCCATTAGGCTGGTGAGGTCTCCAGTGATAACTATCATGTATCACCTTCTCGTCGGTGAACTCCGGTGTGATGACGCTTTTATGTACATAGAATACGTCTCACCTACGAGTAGGTGACCTCACCTGAAAGGACGCTGGTAGCTAGAGCATCACTTTCTGGTAGGTGAACTCCGGTGTGATGACGCTTTTAGAGTACGTCTCACCTATGAATAGGTAACCTCCCTGCGATAACAGCTTGAGGATCACCGACCAGCATTTCCGTTTTATTGTGATGTCGCAGACAGCCATCGCAAGTAAGAACCTATGCATGAATATATCATATTTACACTAGAGTACTGTATATATTACGCGAATTTTCAGGTCTAGGTGTTTGCTTCCGGCTTGTAAGCCTGTTCAGCGATTTCTAGCAGGATAAAATGTTTGAAGTATTTTCCCCCGCATTTAACAATATTAAGTGACAATCTTAACTGATATTTTCAATTTCACACAATGTAACTGATATTTTATGGAATATTTATGTTTAAATTGAGCGCACGAATACTTCAATTATTTTAAACAATTTGTTCCGAACATTTCGCACACAGGATTCAAATTATATTTTGTCACCTTCTATTGCTACATGAGGTGCGTGATCAATCCAAGTGTGCGCATGCGAGGATTTTCTTTTTCTTTGCGCCTCAACCTGATTTCCTGTCTGTGACGACAAAAAAAAGTACTTCTACAGAGCAGAAGCAATAGATGGCAAATATTATATAGAAGCGTTCAATATTATTACACGATTACGTTCAATAACTGCGCGCGTTGGAGCTACTTTATCGCTATATGTTTTCGCAATCTTTATTTAATTAAATAATTTAGACATCCTGAAGATTAAAGAAGAGTTCCAAAAGACTGACTTCAAAAGCTTTAGGTCAATGGCTTTAAGCACGTAAACTGTAGCTCAACTGATTCAATGGTAAATGTACTCATACCTTCGAATAAATTCCCATATTTATGTAAATTCTGAACATTTAAGGGAACACTGCGCTCTGTGCTCGTGCAAATAATTGCAGTAGCACATCGCAGTCTCAAAGTTAAATTATTTTAGCCTAACTTTAGCTGAAAACTTGCCTGAATTGAAGACTCTGTGGGTTATCTTGTATTCAGTTTCGCAATTTGGGAGGACCTGTGCGATACAGTGTTCAAGAAATGCTCTTGCCTAGAAAACGGATGTATTCAACTTTTGAAGAGAGAACTTCTGTCAGAGAACTTGAGTCTGATATTGAAAATGCCCAAATTCGTCCCAACAACGAATCACAACTTGAACATTTCCGTTCCGAATATGTTTAAAAAATTAAACCCTGTTCAACAGCAAAGTTGTTTAGTTCATAAAACATCTTAGAAGTCTGAGTGTTCTTTTAGAATACGAGTAAATTTTCCATAAATATGTACTTCTGTGAGTGAGCACTGACACTTTAATGCCTTGTCTCAGTTAAAAATGAACCGCAGAAAATTTGCGTAAGTTAGATATTCCCTTCATCCCATGTGCTTATAATTAGCATTTATTCGTAAGGCACACGTTTTTATAATGCATTTCGCCCCCTCAAGGGGATATAACTTTTGTATCTATGGGATTAGCGCTCCCAGGGGGAAAATGTGAGGGCCCGAGCTTAGAATTAGGAAACCTTCTTTTTGTTGAAATAAAGTGTTTTTTTACTATGCTAAGGACCCCCTTTTTTCGGTTCACTGCTGTCCTGTTTTTCAGCACCTCAGACTTTGTTCTTCAACTATTATCTTATTTCATGAACTTCTTTCTCAACTTATTGTTTCTATGCCCCTTCTGCATAGATTCCGAATTTCTGAAATTCCGAAAATGATCCATACTAAATGGTGCCTTCCTCTCTTTGATACGCTCTTTTTTGTAGCGGTTAGGGAGGCTTAAACTAACTTATAATCTAATCTAATCTTTTTGCATTGCGTACTCTTCAATTTAAGCAACCCATTTATTTGTAACAATTTTTAAACCCTATATCTGTGTTGGTTGAGGATCGGTGTAACTATTTTTGTCTTGTAGTACTACTAGTAATAGTTTTGCTAGTAATTGTATTATTAATATTATTGATCAAATGTTTTATCCATTTAAAACCTCGTAGTTCTTGTTTTTAAAACCATTCATCCATTGCCAGGTATTTTACTGGTTCAGTGCGGTGATGTTCATTCTGCTGCCGCTGCTGCTGCTGTCCATCTTCAATTCGTTCCTCATCAACACGGTGAACAAGAGCACGGCTGAGCGCAGCAAGCTGAGCGAGAGGCCGCGACACGAGAAAGGAGTGAGCAGAGCCCAGTCTCAGGAGAAGAAAATAACCCTCATGCTCATCGCAGTCGTCGTCCTCGCTCTCGTCTGTCAAACTCCGGCCGCCATCGCTCTCCTCTACACCTCCTTCCAAAAAGTGAGCTTCAACACTCGCACGCTACTAGTGGTTTTACTTTGTTTTTGTCGTTTGAAAGACTCCCCGATTATTACGAATAGCATTTAGGATTGGCATTTTCAAATATTTGATGAAACTGAGGGCCAATCAGGGTAAATCATGATGAGAAATGCTGGAATTGTTCATTGAATTTATTTCGAATTAGATTCGCTCGGCTAATTAGGTGAATGCAAATGACTTCCCTAGGGTAAAGGTCTATCTAGCATGAAACACACTTGCGCCACATTCTGCTCGTGGTGATATGTATGTTTGTGTTATTTTACTGCCACTGCATTAGGTGCACCATTGAAGGTTATTGAGTTGCATGTAAATTAATACAGCTTACAATAATTCATTACACACATGTTGAAGGGATTCTGGTCGCAGTCCCTTCAGGGGAATACAACTATTGTATCTAGAGGTGTTAGCTTTCCATGGGGGAGGATCTAGAGGTTCCTAACGAAAGTGTGGCCTACTTTTTCTTGATATAGAATAAGCTTTGTTTTATTCCGGATCATATTTTTCCAGCTGTCCTGTTTATCACATCTTACTACTTTCTTCTTCAATTTTTATCGTGTTCCATAGACTCACTTCCAAATTTATTTTTTTTTTCTTTTGTAAGCACAGGAAATCCTGTGCGTTACTGTCTATGTGGGAACACATATAGCAAGTGCATAGATTCTCTGTTCCCTCATCTCCTTACTAAATGGTGCCTTCCTTACTTTCGAGCTCCATTGTTTTGATTAGAGAAGCTCTGACTAACTTATTTAACCTAATCTTATCCTATGAAAGTCAAGTTTACTGTATTTTTCATTCTTATTGATTAGTGTTAATAAGGGCTCATCAGATACTACTCATTGCTGTAAGGCGATTCACGTTCCGATGATTTTTCCACTAACAACGTTTTCGCTGGAGCATAAGTCCAGTTATTGTGATTGTAGAAAGCACTTGAAGTATTTTATTAGAGAACTGTTGTTTATTTATTTGCAAGCTTTCATTTGTTTAATTTTTTTCAATCCTCTCCTTTACAAAATAAATGATCTTGATTCACGCTTCGATATTTTTATGGTGGGCTCTGAAATTGATTTTTTTTCTGCAAATATAATCGCAGTAATACTACCATTAATCGTCCTATTACCATTGTAATAGTGAGAATTTATGTTTAATAGTACGATGTGGAGTAACAAATTCGTCATTGGTGGGTGTTCTGCTGGCATTCATTGTAACATCCTTTTCTTGAAATTGAATTCAAATCCTTTTCGGACTTGTCGTCACGCCTAGATCGTGCCGAACTCGAAGGACGATTACGTGATGCGCTTCTTGGGTAACCTCTTCAACTTGCTGACGGCGTGCAACGCGGCCCTTAACTTCGTGCTCTACTGCGCCCTCAGTGACAAATTCCGTAAGATCTTCATGGCTACTTTCTGCAAACGGTGCGCCCAGAAGACGTCGCCTCAGCACTCGACTGCTGTGTCAGATGACCACTCCAGGATGGGCCGCGGCTCCGCACTTCCTTATAGAAACCACCCCGCCGCTAGGTGGGCTGGCAGTAGACGCGTGCTCTGATCGGTGTTGTTTGGTGGTGGTACACTTGTGGTTGGTGCGTGTTGGGAGGGTGACAAACTCTTGATTGGTGGGTGTTGTGTGACAAATTTGTGATTGGGGGTTGTTGTGTGAGTGACACTCTCGTGATTGGTGGGTGTTGTGAGACAAATTTGTGATTGGTGGGTGCTGACCGTGCTGTGTGACAAATTTGTGATTGGGGGTTGTTGTGTGAGTGACACTCTCGTGATTGGTGGGTGTTGTGTGACAAATTTGTGATTGGGGGTTGTTGCGTGAGTGACACTCTCGTGATTGGTGGGTGTTGTGAGACAAATTTGTGATAGGTGGGTGCTGTGTGACAAATTTGTGATTAGTGGGTGTTGTGCGAGTGACAGACTCGTGATAGGTGGGGCGTTGTGTGACAAATTTGTGATTGATGGGTGCTGTGTGACAAATTTGTGATTGGTGGGTGTTGTGTGAATGATGAATTTATGATTGTTGGGTGCTGTGTGAGTGATAAACTCGTGATTGGTGGGTGTTGTGTGAGAAATTTGTGATTGATGGGTGACAAACTTGTGATTCGTGGGTATTGTGTGAGTGATTAACATGTGATTGGTGGGTGTCATGGAGGTGGCAGACTTGCGTTTGATGGGTGTTGTGTGGCTAATAAAATATAATAGGTGGGTGTTGTGTGTGAATAAATTTGTGATCGGTAAGTGTTGGATTGGTAACAAACTGATGGTCGGGTGGTATTGTGGAGGAAGTAGACTGACAAACTTTCTCGCTATGGCAATCCGTAAGCTTGATGCAAGAAAAAATGGATTAGAATATACTTATAACAAAGAAAACTTTGCCATTGAATATGCTCGGTTCTGGAGCGCCTGATCGAGTGGAAATAATAGCTGGAGCAATACTTGCGAGTGCAGTTTTATCACAGCTGATTATCATGACCTGATAACAGCTTCAGCGATCTTTTGTGGTAATTACCCTAGTTCATTGCGAGGGTTATTCCTCCGATGAGCGCTAAATAAAATGCTTTTACACTTTTGGAGAGTTCATGCTAGTACTGAACATTTCGAGAGCAATTTGAGAAAAGGACATGTGTTGCACTACAGCCATTAATAAGATTTACAAAAGAGATTTGCAATACTCAAATGAGGTTTGTATCGATGGAAACGTGCAGTAATTCTGTTCTCAATATCTTTGTAGCACTCCCCTCAGGGGGATACAACTGTTGTATCTATGGGAATTAGCGCTTCCAGGGGGACTATGTGAGGGCCTGAGCTAAAAGTTAGGTAGGCTTCCTTCTTGTTGAAATAAAATAGGTTTTTGTTCTGTTACGGACCATCTTTTTTCGGTTCACTNCTTCCTCTCTTTGGATCTCATTTGTTGAGGATAGGGAGGCTTAAACTAACTAATAATCTAATCTAATCTTTGTAGCACTTATTCTGTATTGCTCCTAGTGATTTAGAACTGGATATTCTACTATTCATTTTACTGCAATCAGGGATAAAAATGGAAAATACTAACAGATTTTTTATCAATTATGATTTAATTATATTTATGAGCCACAGTTGCATTTATTTTTGTACACTTGGCTACTTAGCTAAGCCGCAGTAGGTGTGCGCCTGACAGACGTTATCATCGCAAACTTTAATTGTTGCCCAGGAGCGGCAACACGTCGCTGGGACGCACCGCTGCGACCGCGCCCTCGACCCAGCCCCTGCTCGCCGCGCCCCCCAACCACGCACCTGGGACCAACGGCGACCAGAGCGTGCCTCTCCTGCAAAAAGTGAGTCCTGCTACATTTCTTGTAGACAAGACACAGAAACTTTCCCTAAGAAATGTCCGAGGAAATATCAGACGATAGCTCTTGCACCGGCTGCGTGTGAGCAGAGGAACGGTTATCCGCTTCACAACCGAGGAAAATTGCATCTTCTAATTAAGTATTTAGAAAAATATGATATTTGAAGTTATCTTGATTTGAGCAGTTACTCTGTTAACTATCCACCAAATGCTGAGAAATTTTCGGGATATTCTTTCGCCATAAAACTGACAGCGAACAATTTATCAATAGTTCTAATCGAATTTGATTGTCCTAACACTTACCGAGGACAACTTACAAATATTGTTAAAAAATTCTTCTACAGTGCTGTTTTTAAATCAGGAGGAATCGATACTCTTTTGGTTTTTTCGTTTGTGAAATTTAAAGGTTTTCGAGCGAAGTATTTTTATTTCCAAGTTTTTGTTTGTCTAGCAATCGATATAGTTTCAATTTCTTACAGGTGTCAAATTTTACGCCTTCACGTCAAATGTATTTAGAGACCACAAAATGATTTTGCAACACGAGTTGTCCGTGAAGCATTATACGTTTGCTCACTCAGTCATTACCATACATGTACCTCCACACCATATTACGATTTGTCACTTAGTCGCCATCGTGCAAATGGCCCACCCACTCAGTCAGCGCACAAATGTATTTTTGAGTCACACGCAAATTCATTTTTCACTGAACGATGGACTTGACAAATAAAGGACCTTCATGTGAACAACGTTCAGATTGTTCTTAATTTTTAACGTACAACAGCTTGCTGCTATTGTTGAAATAACTATGCAGCACATCACAAAGGACAACCGCCACTCTTTGCGGTAATGAGAACCGCTTCAAATGAGTCAACGTGCGAAGAAAGATTTGCCCCACCACATTCGAAGCATTTAATGCTCTATCAGCGCACACGTAAACTTGCGCTGCAGCGCTTAAGTCATGTATGCAAATGAGGAGATACTTGAGTTTTCCTCAGCAGATGTCGGCAGGTTTTCCATAGCACTTTTGATTTTTTAGCGAATTGAAACTTGACTCAGCTTCAGTTGTGCTTCCTGCTTTGTGCTTTTGCTCATAGTCACTCATAACAATTGTGTTTATTTGTCTTTCTCTTTTGATATTTTAGATTCACGCCTTTCTTAATAATAAAATACTTGCACATGTTGTCTTTTAGACGTTTTCTCACTAGTTTGGTGTACCCATAACTGTATATTTAGTTTTATTAATTAAGTTCACCTGCTAGTGAATTCCTTTGTCGTTTCCAAGTCTTCACTTCATTCTCACACATGTTTACTTTTATTTTTTTTTCAGTAGTTACCATGGCATGCTTTATTCGATAGACGCTGCAGCTCGAGCGCTTCTGAGGTACGTTGTAGAACAATAAAATTACATTTTATTACTTATTCTACCTTTAATTTAACCCGGCATGCTGTGAAATTTTTGCTTCTTTAATGTGTTCACACATATTTTTCAGTTGCTAGAGCACTGTATCTTCATGTATGATTTGTTATTGTATAACTATGCAAAAAATTATGATATGTCAAAAACAACTGTATTTTGAAACTAATCTATTCATATTTCCTGCTCTTGATAATTAATACGAACCCTCCATTCAAGTCTTAACCCAATTCGAATTAATATAACTAATTTAGTTCTGGTCATTGTGCCAATCGGTCTCGTTCACAACAAGCGGCGCTAATAAATAAGTGCATCACAGAACAATTGACTGATTTGTGTCTCCTATTGTCTAGTATGGTTCAAACATACTCCGGTAACGGGATTTTAGAACTAATTCGATTATTCATTTATCCGACTTTGTGCGTTTAGCTTGACGGTTTAAGTTCGAACGTTGTGGGCTCCTGTGATTTGAATATCTTCAGAGTTCTCTCTGGGGTACTTCATGATGAAATAATTTATTACATTACGAGTGCGTAATTTGTTCTTCTGAAATAATACTTTTTAAAGTTGATTCATTCCTAGCCTATTTTCTTGTAGCGCTAGAAAATATGTTTGACGCTCAGTGTTTCTGTTTCCAAATTAACATAACAGTACAACTAACAAGAGTTGATATGTTAAAGCTTTCCTTTTCCATTTTTCGCATGATATCATTCGTCTGTGTCAGACAGAGCACACCGCAACCAGGTGTAGCTAACGCGTTGTGTGCCCCACAGCCAGCCGCCACCGTGGTGGCAGAGAACGGCCGCGTGTCTCTCGAGCCGCAGCAGGAAGACTCCGACAGCCTCAGCATCACCAGCAGCAACATCGGCCTCGACCATCGATCACGTCCCAAAAATCCCGTCTCTCGGTTTCTGCGAACTCTCCGCTCGTCTCGCCGAAATCGAAACCGCAGTCCTTTCAGCAGCAAGCAAACCATCATCATCACATGTCATCGGCCTTCTCCGGAGGCACACACGGCCGTCTGAAGAGGATCTGCAGAGAGTCTTGTGAAGGGTCATCAGCTGAGAACTTTGCAGTGTTTAATTGAACTACAAAATCAGAATAGCGTAGGTTCACATTAGAAAAAAGTGGAAATTAGACATCAACATATCAGCAGTTGAATGGACATTAGCAAACTATCCGATATTGAGGTGGAATCTCTTCAAAACAGGATCTCAACGGAGACAACGATCCGCATTGGCCTGGAAAAGTGACGTTGACTGTTGAAGGCAATAATTCGATATAAAATATATTTCATAGGTTATTAAGGCACTAAGATCCCCTTAAACAAGTTTGGAACCTGCACATTAATGGAATAGCATGAGGACTAACACGAAAAGTGTAAATTAGTCCTAAGTTTCGCATCGAGAGAATCGTTCTCAGCATCGCAGAAAAGGTTAATGGAATTGAATATTGAGGAACTATTAAATTCATTGCGCTTTTTGAACTCGTTCCGTACACAACATCTGATCTATAGATTGATTTTGCTGCGCACTTGTTGCAATGATTTCTCGTGTAAATAGAATCTTTCAATTCAAAATTTATCTTATCTATCAAGTGTGTCATTTAGAGGAAGCCATCGTTCTGCAGACAAATAAACATTGGAGAACCAAGGTCCAAACTTGCTAGATTAGCGCTTGCAGCAACTACTGACAGCATTCAGTAACGAAATTTGCCAATCCTTGTTGGTTCGCTGCTACGGCTGGGCATCGCGCTACATTGAGCAGCTTTGTGAGGTTGAAGTTTCGAAAATGTGCGAGTCTGAATGGAATGTTAATTTTTTTTTTTAACTGGATGAGATTTGACGTGCGCTAAATAATGTGAGATTTTCGAGTTCTAGTCGATTTTGGAATATTTTGTAGACTGCCTTGGGACATATTAGTTAATGTGAAAGAGATTCACTTTATCCAATTCTGCTCACCAATCTATAAATCAATTTAACTGATGTTTGCTCTCAGTTGTTGTACATTCAAAAGTAGAATGAAGTGTGGATAAACAGCGAGTTTTTTTTGCATCAAATACATTTGGAACGCTATTTATCTCTCTCATTGGATCTTAACATTCAGTGCACTCCTTACGTTTTCCTGCTTCGGAAATTCTCCTCTGAGGAAATGATCTCTGAACGATTATAGGAGTTTAATTTGATATTGTACGAAATGACAATATTCCTAAGTCCCGTGTTTTTTTTTTCTAATCGCACAAGTGAAGTTATTTTTGCTCAATTTTTAGTATTTTGTAGTTAGAGAAGGAGAGCATTCTCGGCGTAAGTGTAGCTTCTCTCTTTTGTACTTGTATTATCGAATTCTTTCACTGCTGTTCCTGATCTTTGCTTCGTGTATTTAACGATTTTATCACATCTTCCGTGGGTATTTAATGGCTATCTAATAACAGTCTAATCGCGATAAGGCTTTGTCTGTACAATACGTGCCATGTTTAGGAACTCAATGTTGTAGGAGGGTAGAGGGAGTTCTGCTTGTTCATTTAGATCTTATGAGGCGTCTCTGCTCCACAACCAAGTCTCTTACCGCTTTGGAGTTGAAAATCTTCTTCGGGAATTTAACTTTGGTGCGAAGACTCATCTCGTTTTCTCTGAACGATTCCAATCGTCCCAGCCAGTCGTGGTAACTCATGACATTTTGTTCAGGAATTTTTTTGTGCTCATGATGAAAAAATGAAAATGATCTTGCTGCTCCTGTGTGTCGTCCACAATCTCCCTGTCTCATCTTATTAGAGGGATCACTTTGAATTTATTATTCTGGAGAGAAAAATCGATGTGAGTTGCACACTTTTGGTGAGCTCGACTGCAGAATGATAATTAGGAGACCTTAATGAATAAGCTTAGATTTTTATGGTAAAAAACAAGTTTCAATTCAATAATTTTGTGGATACTTTCAACAGAGAACGATAATTTCAAAAGTCATCTGTGAAAAGGATGAGAGTTCATCCGTTAAAGAGTATTAAATTTGATCTGAGTCGATTTCGTATTTCTCATTCTGAAATGAGTTTGATGCAGAAGTTTTAGTGAGTTACAAGTCGCCGAAACCTGAATCAACAGCGGCATTTGGGGTTGAGCCATAGAATAAGAGTGCGCTAAATCACCAGTTCTTCTCAGTTTCAAGTTCAAGTGGCGGCAAAACTTCACCATGTTAATACATGTTGTGGCGTTCCCTGCGTAGGTCAATCATAACCCAGTGATACGTGGCATAGAATAAGTGTCAAATGTAACTGTACTTCCTAGTCTAGGATTCATTTGAAATGTTGGCTTCAGATATAGTTTCCCACATAGTGTTACGCGGTGATGATGTGGAATCTAATGCTGATATTGATTACAAAAATTCGTTGTGGATGATGGACATAAGCAAATTTTATCTAAGTTTCTAAGTACCTAGACAGAGTTGACCATACTTGTGACTGATTTAACCCAGCCATTTTGAAATGTTCCATTAGTCCATACTAAATTCAAAATTAGATCAGATAGTGGTAGTTACTTTTTGGATTTTTCTCAAATGATGACATTTGGAAATTCACAAGTAGCCTGTACATATGTCATTTACCATTTTATTATGCGAGTTTTTCGTTGTGATTTAAACTTGATAATTTTAGCTCGACATCATGTTAAAGAACGAGCATGTATCTCATAAAAACATTCAGTAGATCCATCTGTCACTTTTTTCGTGTACTGTTGATAAGTATCCCTGTAGAAAATATCGTCGAAGGAGTTTAAAATAATAATTTATTCGCTTAATTTTCACCTAAATCGAAAACGAGTGTACTTCGGTGATCCGAGTTCTGAACTCAGTGGCAACCCATAATTTCTCACTAAATTTTTTATTTAAAAAGTGAGCAATTCAAGAGAAAGTTACTAGATGTGTGATTAATTTTGTTGGTACTACCGACTCTACACCTACAAATGGAGCTTCTCCTCTACCGAAAAGAATGTGATCCACAGTTTCATTCCCACGGTTTTAGAAAATTACTAATATTAGAAAATCTACTAAACAAGCAATGAACTTGGTAACATTCTTTTCACATCATGTAAATAATCCGTTTAGCGTAGTCTGCTTTGTATTTACGATGCTTTGCTTTGTATTTACATAACTTTCCATAGATACATACACCTAAATACTTCATTTGTATGCAAGCGTAAATAATTTCTGCATTCTTACATTGTTCTCATTGAGATTCCCGTCGTGACTTCGAAGGCACCACACTTTCTGCTCACCATTTTAGTCTTTGTTTGCTCGTGTTGAAATGCCCAAATATCTGAAATTGACTTCGATGCAGAATGAAAAGCTCTACGATGTCAAATTTGTTAGCTCCTCAGTTCCGCGAAATGCTAATAACATTTTGCATCGCGGAGTCTCTCCGTGAGTGTGTTGTCTTCTGCCAACCTACAAATATTTGCTCTATGAATGTATTTCTTGAAAGTCTAAACTTTGTTTAAAGAAACAAATAACACATTCCGTTAGACTTCGTATGCCAATAGTTGATAGTAATTTTACAGTATTTTACCCTCGTATTTTATCTAGAGGTGTCAAACTTTTCTCCTTTTGTAGAACGTAATTTCAGAAACGAACTGTACCCAAGTTTTAAAATCTTTGAGTATTGATTTTAGTTAGTTTAGAGGAGTCACTCCAAAAATTCTCTTAGAAGTGTCTTAGTCAGAAATTTTTCCATTCAAAGTCTGAAGAACATAGCGGTAACTTCTCGTCTGTTTCACGTACTCTATCTTGCTTGAATGTTCTCTGAAGATGGGAGCTGAAACTCTCCGTTGTGCTAATGTATATCATCTACCTGCATTTATGTACGCACAAACTTCAAAGAGGTTCTGATCCTGTAGATATTCACAATAGATATGGCAAAGCTGAAGTAAATGTGATGGTCTTTCGCACTGTGCTTGCAAGTAGCATCAATTCCTGTTGATTGGTGCTAGAGGCCGTGTGATGAGGTAGGTAACCAATTAATGATGTTAAAAGTTAATACTGGCCGATTTATCTTCTGAGTAAAAGTTGTCGAAAAGTATCTATCTATGGATCTGAGGCTTGATTTTAACTTTTGGCTAAAACTATTATGGTCCAGTGCGTGAAATTTTTCACTCTGTACACCTTCCTAGTTTCTCACCGAGGGGTAGACTGTTAATGGACTTCTCTAACAGTACAAGTGCCAGTTTTTGTTTATCTTTTCCTTGTGGAACCTCAATGTTTCCTGTCGCACGGAAGCTTCTAGTGCTTCTCTTTCTGGATATAAGACAATTCAACTTTGTTCTCCCCTGGCGCAGCTTTAAGTAAGCCTATATGGGATACGCCGTAAAATCCATTTCGTTTACGACGAACTTTTACTAAAATTTGAACGTTTTAAACATTTTTCCTCTCAATCTTATCCTAACGAGCCTCTTCGCTGCTACAAGTTATTATTTTCAGATACTGTATATAAACTTCAAGTCTGGGCAGAATAAAAACTATTTCTCTGATGTATTTTTTATACATTGTGTGATGTAGTTGCTGTGGGTGTGCAATATTAGATTGTATGTTCAGTATTATTGAAAAACGTGCGTAGTTGATTAGTAGCTTGAGAAGTTTATCATCGAGCCCGCCCATAGCGATGCTGCAAAAGCAGGAGATCGACGGCTTCCGCTGTGATCGCGTTACGATGGTGTCGCGTGTAGGCTAAGAACTGTCTCTTCGTCATAAGGATTTTCCTGAAAGTTGAAAGTGATAATTGAGGCTGCTGTGAGGCTTTGTGTAGATACCGTTTTCTTCACTATTCATAAGTTCCAAGGTACTGTTTGTGTCTAGAATAACTGTGGTGTCTAACCATTATACAGCGGTATTGTCGGAGCTTTTCAAGTCGCTATTGCAGATTAAAATCTGCTCACCGTTTGAAGAAGGGGGACAAGTATGGAGTAACTTTCCGAAAACATTTTTTTATCATGTGTTTTTATGCCAATCGAGGCGTGAACTATTGGTCTCTCCTCCCTGAAGTTGCCGGAAACAAATGCAGCAGAGCAAGAGTTGCCATGACGCATATTCTGATCCTCGACTAATTTATCAGCGCGGTGACCAGAACTGATCACCTAATGCGTAAGTTGTGGATAATCGTTGCAGTATCAGTTATTCCTTGTAATGAATGTCATTTTAATCACGGTTTCTACTCAACAACTATTGCAATATTACATAATATTACATGCTTGGTTAGTATTAGTCTGACTTTGAAAAGCGAAATGAAGAAGCAGTTCCCACAAGTTAGTCAAGACCTCAGCCGATGAGTTGCGCGTCAGCAGCAGTCGGGAGTGCGTTGAGGTTGACAGCAGTGAACCCCATGTACTGGCCTAGAATAATTTTTAGCGAGGCATCGTGCGGTAAAATTCCATGTTCTTCGCTCTCTTAAAGCACATTCTCATTTGAATCGTTCCCGGGAAAAAATCATTCCCTCATGATTCATTCGTAGAGATAACACTGCTCTTTTTGAGTTCAATTCAAAGGAAAGAATCACAAATTAAAAGTAGCGCTCCAAGGATTTATGAAGTCATTCACGATGTTCACCCTGGGCTTGCGGTATTTTACGAGTCGTTGAACAGAAAACTTATTTAATTGCCTATACTCATGACCGAGGACATTTTATTCCTTATATACTATTTCATCCATCGTGCGGTCGAAACCATGGAATGGTGTCGTTATGAACTAATCCAATACTTTCAGTTAAATGCTGTTACAATGCGCTGTGAATAAAAATCTATTACTTTTCATTTAAGAGCATAAGAGAGAAAAATTTGATGGATCTGACTATCGCTTCTTAATATTAAGGTGAAAATATGAAAATAAGTAATGAACTCCGTTATCGCTAAATGTAATTTCATTAAATGTAATTTCATTCAAGGAAAATCCCCTAGATGGAAAAGCCCATTATTCTAGGGACTCGATATTTTTTAGCGCAGAAGCAAAATTCCTGAGCAGTATTCGAGAGAAGAGGTCGGATACATAGTGTCTATTCTCGTCGGCATATCACAAGGAATTAGCACTCCTTATTAGCATCTCTTTATGCTCGCCACAAAACAGTAGCACTTGTTACAGGAAGCTTTCTTGTAATTGAATGTGGCTTATTTTTCACTTTATACTTCTATTTCGCTCTCATGAGAAAACTGGTGTTTCTCGCAACAGATCTCCGGCCCGATAGTCTAATGTTGTAGACCTATACTTCTTTATTCAATTTTTGTGTGGTGAAAATGGTACCAGCCACTATTGCGTCACTCATCGAGCTGTTACAGTATTTGAAATGATGTGCTACACAATTTTCTGGAAAAACTCGTAAATGCTAAAGGAAATTACTTCTTGGAAAATGTATTCTACGCAGAATTTCTTCACCGCTGAAATTGAATATGAGCGTTAGCAATAAATGAATTTCCCCATGTAATGACTACTAGAACGAGGACTCGAATGCATGCCTTTATGTTGGGACATCGAACTTTAATGGTGTTAGATGTACACGTGCAGTTAATATCTCTGTGTTCAACCAGGAGCCACTCCCTTCTTTGTGCTGTTCGCATTTTAAAGTGACGATTTTTCAAGGCTTAGACTGTTTACTGTGAAGTTGCGAGATCTATCATTTTTTCAAATAGTGAGTCATGCAAAACATTATGCGAGAGAAAGTTTGATTCTGGAGTTGGGTTTGGTAAAATTTTATTAACTGATTCAGTTGATTAAACGAACTTTGCAAGTCTGGAGCTTAAGTAGGCAATAATCAGGGTCTTTTAGTTAATGATAAATAGTATTTGCCTGACTCTGCTTCCCACTAAATGTAATGTTAATTTATGTAATAAGCAAAATAATCAAATACGTTTTACGTTTGTTGGAACTTCAGACACTTTAAATTCATTTTAACTAACTCGTAGGGTAGCGTTTGACAATAGCTTCTCCTTATTATTCTTGTAAATACTTTACCTTTATAAACTGTCGTATTCCGTGTCAATGCTATCGCCAGAAAGACGAGGAGGTCGGAAGTTCAGGCAAAATTGTGTCTCGGAGGCAAGTCGCGCTGGCGTTGTGGCAGGTGTTCTGAGTGAGCTGGTCGGGTGAGCGCTGTTCCAATAGTCCTCTACGAAACAAGCTATATATTTTTATCTTGTTAGATTAGTCTCTAGGATATAAGGTGAAATTCTTGCATCTGATGCTAAAAATTTCTGCGTACGACATTGCTCTGTTATGTGTATAAATGGAACAAAATGTGAACTAACCAGAAATATGACACCTGACATCGGTTGCTTTGTGTTTCATTTACTCCTGAAATTATATGAGTTTCTACGTTCGTAACCCCTTATCAGATAAGTTATTGCACCAAACTCTTAATCATTAATTTTTTTAGAGTTAAGGAGCTTTCTCTGATTTTCAGCTGAATCTGACTTCCTGAACTGATGTCAAAATGGAACTGGCATGCCATTTTACATGGCCTCATCTGTTGGTACTGGATGAACGGATCCCTGCCATGATTCTTTCACCGCATTTTTCCTCCGTGTTCAAAGGGCTAAAATTCGAGAGCACAAAAAGACAAACTTCTTCCTGAACGCGTATAAGGAGCTCGCTCAAGCCAGTTGAAGTAACTGAATGTGTGGTGGAAGTAAAGTGTCCTCTCATTTTATTTCCATTTGGAACGAACGACGACAGGTATTACTAGAAGCAAATTTGACTTAGATCAGAAATTCTCCTGTGTCTTCCAGACTATACGTTTATTAGGTCTCCTTGAGACTGACAGAGCAATGTCTCCCAGCAACCGGGTCCTCATATGTTAGAATGTTGGCTTAGCACAAAGGCGTTCATTGAAACTCTTGCTCCTATTCTCAAGATACTTTTTACCTCGTATGCTGGAAATTTTTTTAAACGTATCATTGCTTCGTTTTGCCCGTGCTCTGGTAATATTAAAGTTATTAGTTTTTATAACAGTTGAAGCCCATTAATAATACCAAACAATTTTGAGGTTTTTATTCAGAATGTTGAGTTAGTTAATTTGAGCGACGAGGTAAGTAATTCTGTCTCATGCGGAAGTTTTCATTTTCGTACTGGGACTTACTAGAAATTATTTTAATATCATGTTTCTGAAGCACTAGAGCTTGTCAGTTAGACTTACCAAGATTATTATATAATAATTATCCACCAACTACAAAATGAAAGCGTCGTTCAGAAGAGAGGGTAAGTGATTACGTTAGCTATTTTCCAGAGCTAAGATTTCAAGTTCTCCGGTCTTGATCTCATTTACTTCACTTCACAAGAACATGTAAAGTAAGAGAATAGAGACGGGAATTTTTTTTCCGATACTCGAGCTGCTGCTTGTCCTTCATGGCTGACCTTCACGCGCACCTGGCCATCGAGAAGGGATATTGAAACAATTACAACGCTGATAAAAATGAGTATACTGAAGCATGTAGTGACCAGCCTATAAATGAACCGGACACAAAGTGCAACACCAGTGAGAGCCGAAATCTCTAAACCGAAACGCGGCAGCGGAATTGAATACAGATAAATCTCTTAAAAGATGCCGTAGTGTTGGCTGACTGTCTGTTTTATTTGTTGGCTTTAGGAGGCCTCGGGTGCGACAATGGGGTTCTGTAGAGCAATCAACGAGACGATCACCATTAATCCGGGGCTTTTGGTCCTCGCGATCTTGCCCAAAAGGCTTGTGACAGCAACTGTTTTCTGCCAGGACTTCCCTTATTGCTTTCAATTACTGGACGCAGCCGCCTTCGAAATGTTCTGAAGGTCAGTTCGGCGCTACCTGACGTCAGCGCGCGGCTCAGCAAGACTTGTTAGTTTCAACATGAAGTCCTTTGAAGCTCACAGGATTCGGCTTTATATTAAAACTTGCGCATTTCGCTAAAAATATGAATTTTAATTTATTCTACGAGAAAAAACATCAGAACTATCAATCTACGGAGCGTTTTGTAGGTAGATAATAATTCGCAAAACTATTTGAATTTTTACGCCACACTTTTCTGATGAGAAAGTCCTGCTCGGTTCTAATGAAAATAAAAAGTGCGTATTTTATCACTTAAAGCCCAAGATACCATTTAAAACTAAGTTTTTCTTATGAACTGAATCAACTAAATTGAGCTATTTCGGAGCTAAAACATTATTGTTTCTTGCGTTGTGTGAAATTGAATTTAAGATGAATGAGAGTTACTCTAAAAGAAAACTTAGAAATCATGAGTAGAAAAACATAATTTTGCGCTCTGGAAGTTGAATTAAATAAAAATGAGAGTTTCTTCGAAAGAAAACTCAAAATTATGAACAGAAAGCTCAAAAAGTTAAAATTTACCGTGCACTTAGGGCACGAAAAAGACTGATGCGTTTGCCATCAAAATGTCGTAAAGCGAATCTTCTTCACAGAGCGAGGTTGGGAAGTACTTCTCCAAACA